>JAHPZR010002061.1:110000-138309 GCA_019787425.1 Platygyra sinensis
GCCTCAGTCATTCACGTTGCTGTTTTGCAAAGGACGGCTGAGAAATGTACAAAGATTTCTGACGCACGTGCACAGCCATTGTTCTGCTCATTGAAGCTTTCGTGTTTTAGCGTTCTCGTTGCCGTTGCCGTTGTGGTTTGCTCAAGGTCCCTATTAATATGGTTAGAACGTTGTTCTGTTTGCTTCATTTATTTGCTTGATACTTTATCCCTGTTTTGATTGTTCGAGAGAGATACCTTTTGAATATTTATAAATAATCTTCACTATTAGTTTTGAGACCTCCGCTCCATTAGTTAGAAGCAAAAAAACTATTTTCCTTAACGGTAAAGTAATTTTATGTCACTTTCAAAGATTTTTTTTAAATAAACGGCAGACCTTAAGTCGTACAGCGTACATAAAACTGGAAGAGAAAGATTTTATAAATGAAAGACGTGTTATATGAAACCTTATAGCGCGTTTTTAGATTTAATTTGATTGAGCGTAAACCGCCGTTAAAAGAGATGAGGCATTTTGTTCTTATGTTTAAAATCTTACCTGGCCTTTTCACAGCAGAGTAACGGTAGATATTAATTAAATTCTAGCAAATTGTTCACAATTGGTGTGATCAGCGCATGTGCAAATAATTGACAAAATGGCTACCATGTAGCTCACGAGTTGAATGTTAGTTTCCATTAGTTTGTGGATTTTGATGGGAATGATAATAAGTAAAACCTACATAGAGTTACAATCTGTACTAAAAAGATTAACACGGTTTAATCGTGATTAATATTCACCTGTGGTGAAAGTTTGTATTATCGTTTAAATATTAACTGGAGGTCGCCCGACTTCTTTCTCGTTGTATATATCAACATTATGTTAAAAATTGTATTTAAAAAGTGTTAGCTTTTGGAAGTTTGTAAATCGCAAAAGCATGTACAAATTTGAATGAAATATAGATGGATAAAGAAGTCTGAAAGAATGACTGTTTTGATCTTTATTATGTGGCTAAACTGGTCTTCGAGTAGCCTCCCACGCAGACGTTCTTAGGATTGTCACGCGTTCGTCCCCACGTGGGGAGGAACGCGTGACAAGTCTAGGAACGTCTGCATGGGAGGCGAGTCTTCGAGAAAACAGGAGAATTCTGATTGGTTCAGTTAGTTCTCTGAAGTTTGCAATACGGACCGCCAAGATGGCCCGCTCACGAAATAACTTCAAAACATTGCTTTTTCGGTACATTGTACAAAATAACCAGTTTTTTGTAAAGTAGAAATATCTTTACGTTCATGCTTAGATGAGAATTTTAGTTAAACGTTTACAAAAGCGACGGGAGAAACGTAAATAAATGCTCACATTTCGCGCGTTCCTGTTACCGAGAATGGATCGCCGAGGCGTATCAATTTATCAGCCGACTAAACAGAGTCATTATAACACTTAATTGACCTGGCCTGTTCGGTCCGTATTGGACAATACTGGTCTTCTTCATTTTTTTGTTTGCAGGTTTATAAACCGAGCCGCAGGCGGGTTCTGTCCTGGTGTACCGGTAAACAAGGGAATAACCATTGTTCTCTCTTTGGATAATTTGGTTTCATCAACTGAGTTGATAATGTGAATTGGCCACCGTAAAGAGATTCCAATTCACATTATCAACTCAGTTGATAAAACCAAATTATCCTGTAATACTCCCACCGACGCAGCACCATAGTTTCTTTACAAACTTACCCCCTTTACTCGTTCGTTCTTTCTTTGTTTAGGAGTCATTGGTTAGCTTTTGTGTATTGTTTGGTCTTTTGTATCGGCTCTTGTGTACCGGTACATGAGGACAGAACCCGTAGGCGCGCACTCCGTCCCCCTCTCTCCCATGTTACGCCTTCTATCGGCTGGGTCAATGAAGTTGTCGAGGGTAAAAGACGTGTTTTCCGCAAATAGTCGTTGTTACAATTACACTGAAACCAGCAGTCTCAAAAAACTTATGCCGATGACTCGACAAGACTTAATATGAATCTATAGCTACGCCTCTTTCCCTGTGCCCGTTACGTTACCTGAGTTAAATTTAGACGTCACGACGCCCACCCAATAAAATTAATCTCCTTTTGGAATGTTTTGTTTTCCCATGCAAATATGGCTGACGTCAAAACGCCCCGTACCAACCTAGTTCCCAGGGTCTCTCATTTTACCACCTCCTGGGGGCGGTAAGATGACAAACCCTGGGAACGAGGTTGGCTCCGTACAAGTAAAAGACCGTAGTTAATGGAGGGAGAATGGTTACGAAACCCGGAAGTAAGGGGGAAACAGAGATGACAAGATTTTGTTATTAAGATCCACGAACTCGCACAATCGTTTTTTCTTGTTCATACACTGCATGAAATGCCCAACCAATACTTTACCTTGGGTAACTTGGGTTAGTTTCAGTCAGAAATAAACTGAATTAAATCAAACAAAAACAAACAACAAAGAACTTAATCCGGCCTCAAAACCATTCTCCCCACTTGACTAACAACACACTGAATAAAATCAAATAAACGAAGGCAATAAATACTCTGAAAAATAAACACGCCAAAATGTCAATTACAACAACTTTCCAATTCCAGTTATTACAATTATCTTCAAATTACGACGCCACTCACTGACGTAATCAGGAGACTGCTCTTTAATATCTAACAGCTATTTGCACAGCGCATTACGAAAATGGCTTACCAAAGTTGGATGTCTAAGGGGTGGGGCATTTGACTTTTGAGAGGGGGGGGGGGAAGAATTTGGAAAAAAATATATAATTATATATATATATATACTGCAAGTATACTTGCAAGAAACAAAGCTCATGCGCACAACCACGGCTGAAAAACAAATTCACGTACGTTCAGTGAGCCGAAAAAAAAATAATAATAAACGTGTTTCACGAAGAACATTTCATGCAACACACGTCTCAAGAAAAAAACATTCCTAGTGCATGAAAGTGTTAAAAAAGGTTCATGGCTATACCATATCACTCCTCCCCCCTCAAAAGTCAACTGGCACACCCCTAACATTACAATAATCAAAATAAAAAGGTTCAAATCGCAAGAGAAGTTTCGAGGTTTCCCATAAAGTCCGCTTGATAAATAGCTTTTCTGAACAGACGCATATATTATTCTTATTTTGCAAACTCTGGGGTGTGTATGTTGGTTTACAATCGAAACGCAAATGTAAGTCTGGGCGGCCAGGAAAAAAATTTTCATGCATTCGCTAAATAGACGTTTGGCGTATGCGATTGGGAAAACCACATAGACTGATAAAGATCGATAATAAAAACTTAAACGAAACAAAACGGTACACTCACTTATCTTTTTTCCATCGGATGACAATAACTTTTTGACAAGCTTATCTTGCCTCGATTTCTACATAAAACTCTTTGAAATTATCCAAACTGTGAACTTAACGTTTGAAAAGCGACCAATATCGGTCAGTTGGCATTGAGCACCTATAAATGTTTCTTTTTTGGCTTATATTTACCGCTACAAAAACTTAGCACATTAATAAACGGTAATCAAAAGCGACTGACCATTCTTTAAACAGAATAAAATCACTCTCTTCGACAAGTGTACACTAATGTTACGACGGTATGAATGACGTAATGCATAAATAAAATGCTTCTCTGTAAAAATTAAGAAACTTGCTAATCTGACCACATCGCACTAATCTTTCTTGAGAACGTTTGTGGACTATCAAGACTTCTTATCACAATGTCAAGTATTCCTTTCGCTATCGAGATCGCCAGGCACCAATGCTGACGAACTGTGCTTGATTCAAGCTCGACCGAGTCCTTCACTGTCAGGCTTAAAAAGAGCCGTTTGTAAACATTCCATCACGTTTAACCAGTTTTCCCAGCTTCAAGCTTCAACTGAAAGACAGGGATATCCTGATCTGGCGCTCAGCTTTTACAATGGTTTAACCATCTCATCTAAAAAAACACAAAAATTTTTGAAGTCAGTAAATTTGGCAAACGCAAACGACATGCATCATATCTTGACTTGATTCCATTTTCATCACTGTCAGTTATCAGCATGCAGGTATCATAATTGTTATAGAGGTTTAAAAACCGTTATAACCTTCTGGTAATGTGTAGAGTGTTGTTTAAAAAACAACCGATTCAACATAGCCGATTGCAGAAACGTGAGAGCACTGGGGCGAGTTTCTTCTATTGTTTAGATTGAACTGAAATGTTAATGAATGAAAAGCTACCCAACCAAGTTCAGCGGAAAATTGTCTAAATGGGAGCATTGAAAAAGTTGCAAAATTCCATACAAATCCTTATAATTTTGTGGCCTGTCTACCCAATCCATACAAACTCTCTTATTTTGGGTGATATTTGAAGAGCTACCATTTTGCCATTTTCCTCCTCTAAATACTTCTATCCGTGGTAAAGACTCTCAAATTTAGTTGATCTTTCACTTGAACATATCAGGTTTTCAAACAAACGGAAAACAACCGTACTCAGTCTCTTTCCCAGTCCTCTCACGTTTCTTCAATGGCCTATTCGAGACCATTTTTTTTTTAAATATCATCTGGAATAGCGCTCATTAATGACAACAAATCTTTAAAATTTTGGATTGTTTCGCATTCTTCGTACCGACTTGAGTCGAATATCAAGGACGGATGTTAAAGGGAAATTGCAAAACCTACACTCACCATCATATGCCCTTAATAGAGCTTCCAGAACAAATATAAATTGTCCCTAAAGAGAAGAAATAATTAAATAATTAAATAACCAGCTGCTTCAAAGAAAAAGGTAAACAACAGACCAAAACATCCAAAGCAACAGTCATGTAATAGTCATCAAATTGTCTACTCACCGGAGTTTGTATCAGAGAACACCGTTGGTCTCTCATTTTCCGAACAATTTCTAATGGAAATATAGGTTCAGCTCCTTCAATCATGTTGAATGCCGTTTCCATGAAAATCAAAACGCCTGTGCGACCAACACCGGCACTTCAAGGAAAAAAAGAGAGAAAGAAAAGGGAAAAAAATCAAACTTTTAAAATCGCGCCACAGTTCTTTACACGTCAGGAAATTGATTCAGATTTATTGAACGTGGCAGCTGGTCACAAAAGGGTATTTTTTTGGAAGGAATTGAGAGATAAAAATCTGTTCAACCAGATTTCACGAATCGGGCCAATTTTATCAAGATTTTTTATCCCGATAAGTCCATCTGATAATTCATCACAAATATTAAAATCTACCAATGATGTACAATAATTTACCAGCGCTGCTCCAAGGCTTTGATATTATTTTTCTTACCTGCAGTGTAACACGGTTGGAGTATTTGTTCCTTCACGGTAATGGCGAACAATATGAATAAACTCGAGAAAATCAGTTGAATCGTCTGGGACATCTGTTCATGAATACAAAAACATTAAAAAATAAAGCTACGTTGACCTTCACACACAAAATAATTATTTTTATTAACATCCAGTCCAGGTATTTAAAAACAGAAGAAATATATTTATAAAGCGGTTCAATTTAAAAAAGTCCAGTCGAAACAAAGAACAAACCGATATATGTAAAACAACATATAACTTGTCATTAATTTTGCCGAAAGTTTATTGTGTCAATAAAACGAAAGCTTTAATTTTAAACCGATAACTTATTACCGATGCCAGAAAAAACTGTCAACACTTGCTTCAAATTGAAACCTGAAATCGCCTTTTATCAAATAACCAAGTTGGATCCGGTTTTTTTTTTTCAACTATTGGTCGAAAACTGTGTGATATCAGATGAATATTTGAAAACGAAGATAAAATGTCGACATATTTGACCAGGTGGCTAGCTGTTAAATATCCCTTTTTAAACAGAGAATATTAAACCCGGTTCAGATAATTAGTCAGTTATTAGAAAAAGAAAAAGAAACGAGGTTAAGGTGAAAACAGTAACTACGTTTGCTCTTATGGTGAAGAAGATTGCGGTTGACCCCAAGACAAAAGACAACGCGCAATTGGTCAGAATTTCCCGCGCAAACACACAACCGCAACAAAGCAACTAAATCGCTTCGCTGCTTTCAATATTTTCTAACATTTCAAGTTTTGAAGCAGAATGTGACTTTGGTTTAACAACCTTTTTGGCATAACAAGCCGCAAAAGTTATGAAAAATGAACAGAGCTAAAGTTTTCATAGAAAAAGTCGGCCAAGCGCCCTCCCCAAGCAAAGATTTCCATCAGTTCGTGGTGAATGAAAACGAAGTGATATGGCGAACATGGCGGATTGCTATACGAAGAGATCAAAGAGGATTGCCGCCAAGCACGAAAAAAGTTCCTTGGCAAGATTTTGATGACGACACACTTCTTCAGGGCGATATAAGCCGTGTTTTTGGCGAGGAAACGCTCAAACATGTCCATGCGGTTGTGTGTGGAGACTGGCTGATTCGCCTACCGCCTCGTGTTATTGTACACATTGCATCTTTTCTTGATCTAATCGACATAGTCCATCTGGGAGCTGTTTGCAAGATTACAAGAAAGATTTGTGCAAGCGACCTACTCTGGGAAAAGCTGTTTCTAGCTTACTGCGACACAGTCACCGATGAAATTAAGATTTTGGCCAAGCAACATGGTTGGAGAAAGGTTTTCTTCACAAACAAGCTGGAACTGCGAGTAAAATTGCGTAGAATGAAGAAGATCAAATGAACAGTGAAGACCGGAGACCTTTTTTGCTCAGCTCTCAAGGGTTTCCAATCTCAAACATTTCTTTAGTGTAGTGTTAGTAATGGCGAAAACCATACAGCTATCTTTGCAAGAGTTTTCATGCTTTTGTAATATTTTCCCTGGCATTGTATTTTGATAGAAGTTAAAATATTTTAATTAACTACCTTTTAACAGATGCGTCTAAAATTACATTTCTCGTGACGTGAAAAAACAGGTAAAATTACCAAATTTATTGAAAGCAAGGTCTTTCAGAAAATCATAAAATTTAAACATCAAAAAAAAAACGTCCTGAAATTCTGTGAAATTTATATTTCTATTTTAATCTTTAAAATCATTTTCCACTGTTAATAAATTTCTTTATCTTTCAATTCCAGTAGTTTTCGAGCCAACTATTTTTAACCCGCCGTTCCCATTACATCTGTAGTTGAGATAAACATAAGTATCGATGTCTAATATCATAACTTTGAAGTTTGTTATTCCTGGATCAGCGACAGCCAGTTTTGATTGCGCGTGTCCTCCAAACGAACTTCAAAACAAAGGGAACAAAATTCGACTTCAGCAGACTTCATTTACAATATTTGTTAGCTTATTTCAGTTGCCTCATATAATAACACAGCAGTGCAGAGCTGAACGCTCATTGATGATGTGTTAGAATGAAGGGTTGGTTAGCTACACAGGAGGGGAGGGAGAGTAACCCTACTCACCATGGTCCGGCCAGGCAATGTATTGTAACTGGACAACAACTCGGCTTCGCAGGCTCTGAAAATTCAAACAGTAAACGTGACTCGGTAAATATGGCAAGGGTCACGTCAAGTGGATTAATTAAGTAAATGCTTATTTCTCTTTAGTTGATGTGGGCAGAAGAACCGAAATTTTGTCCGGAACATTTCGAGCGAATCCGGAAAAAGCCGATGGCCTTACACGAGTCACAGCGAAACTAAACGAGCGAGAGCCTGGGATCAAAGTTGCATAAGCAGGACCCTGTACGCACAGTACCACTAACTGGAAGTTTAACAAATTGGCGTCAGTTTTTTTTATGAGTCTGTCCTGTTATTGACAATGAATTTCGTCATAACATTGTCAAAGTAGTCTGCGCATCCACAGCTACTTTGACAATGTTATGACGAAATTAATTGTCAATAACAGGACAGACGCATAAAAAAACTGACATCAATTTGTTTTTTACGATAACAAATTGTCAAATTGTCCGCTCTCGTTCCTTGACGCATCGCATAAATTATAAATTCATGTGTCTGTCCGCTTATTGACAATTAATGCCCAAGTCGCTAGTGGAAGGTGGGTGCCCAAGAAGCCCGCGGGCTGCAACCGCAATCACAACCCCAAGGCACTAGAACACCCGACTGACCTGCCCAACCCGCAACCAAGCCACGAGCCCCCCGTGCCAAGCCCCCCTCAGGCACCCGTCACACTCGAGCCAGATAGCTCAGTGGAAAGAAAATTATAGGGAGGCACAGGGAGGGAACACCGAGAACCGCAAAATGACAAAAAACTGACCCACAAACGCCACGCTAACAGAGTACTAAACACGCTGCAAGCACATGGGAGACAACGATGAACTAACCAGAATGCCGCTGGACAACGTCAGCCCCAGGGCTCCCACGGCCATATGACTGCTGCAAACGCTATGAAACACACCAACGCTAAAACAAACGCTAATACACGGCCAGGACACTGGCCAACGCTTACAAGAACGCCACTGACCAGACTACCTCCTGGTCATAACTCTGTGCATTCACAAACTATAACAAAACGCTACAGAACGCATCAAACGCTCAACAAACGCTAACAGATGGCCAAGATACTAACACCGCCTACAAAAAACGCTACTCACCAGATAAGCTCCTAGTCGTTAACTATGTTAAATTTCATTTAACTATATTAAACATTAGCCAATAAGCGCGCGAGAATTTCTGCAGCTATCGTAAAAACGTGTTTTGTCAGTTTCAAGTCATTGCAGGTGTCAAATACCTTGGAGTCGGTGACGTACATTTCCCTGTAAATGTACGAAGGTGAGAAGTCGCGAATTTTCGTGCAGATAATTTCCAGGTCTCCAAACGTAAGAGTTTCTTCTCCTTCTGGCCAATACTGATGGCATTTGACCTAAAAAATTTATTACCAAAAATTCAGAACTAGGGTTAGATTCATCTGATCCAATAACCAATATTCACGAACTTTGAGCAAAGGCTGCAACAAGATTTCGCCAACTCAGATTCCTCCAACTCAGGGTAAAAGCTAAAAAGGAGCGATAAAAATGTCTAACGTACCCGTCCTCGTTCTACTGTGGTGGTAAGCATGATAACCAGAGAAGCCTCCTGTTCCCACACCATCTGCCAATAAACAAACAAAATTAGCAGGTCATAAGACCATTAAATATTAAACTAGGTCAATTGAATGAAAGTTACCTGCCAGAAATCACCACATGTCTTTTCTAGCGGACCCTGGGCTGCAATATATCTGTTAATGACTCCTCTCGCAGGAATATCCATCTGAAATGAGTCAATATGCGATGAGTGACTAATGAAAACACCACTTCCATATATTGTTTTACCTAATAACTGAGATACTATGAGCACGCTCATTGGTTCATACATGTGTAGGTATGTTTAGATGAAAGTACATGAACACGTTTGTGACATTTTAGATTCGCGCGTATTTTAAGAAATATTTCATATAAGCAATAGAGTATTTTTTTCGCGTTAAATCTAAACTTGGAGCATTGGGAGACTGGGAGAATATTCGAAAGTTATGCAAACCCTAGACTGCGTCTCGAATTCTCCGAGCCCCATCGTGTCTAGATGCTGTTGTCACGAAGCTCTCCAGAACCTCTAATTTCATTGGATCTTGTTGGCACGAAGCTCTATTGTTTTAGGGTTAGGGTTCATTGTTACCATTGTTTGTATATCATTTTCTCAACCAATCCTGTGAGACGTTCCGAAGAGCTTCGTGGCGGCCCGTCTAGATGAGGCTATGTAACCACGAAAAAGTGAATTTTAATAAGTAGTTAAAATCGATAAAAATGTGGCGAGCACTAAAATATGATACAATATGTAAAAAATGTCAAAGAACTGAAACCGACACTAAACAGTGCGATTCAAGTCGCGCAAAACTATTTGTTTAGAGCAATTCTTGCTGCAATTCTTTTATTCTTTTCCATTGTATATTTTTGACACCGTTTCACATATTGTATCATATTTTAGTGCTCGCCACATTTTTTATCGATTTTAACTTGTTTTAACATATTTATGCTAATTTAGAAAAATTTTACTCACTTAAAAATGACCTCGGAGAGGTCGAAACGTCGTGACTTTTTAGCGTTAGTTTTTATTTCAAAAAGTGAATTGCTTAAATATACACTCATTTTACAGTGAGGACACTCGAACCGTGAACACTTGATATTTGTTTTTCCATTTTTTTAGTGACTATAGAATGCGGACTCGACCTTTTGATAAGAGTATTTAATGTTTTTACACTTACAAAATGCGAAACATGTAACACTATACATCATAAGAAGAACCATTATTTCTTAATTGTCAAAAAAAAATGTACAGAAAAATGTCAAGTGTTCACGGTTCGAGTGTCCTTACTGTAATTCAGTCAGTGGAAACATGAAGCCATGTAATCGAGTCACGTGCTACTTACACTAACGTAGTTTGCATTGATGTAATCATTCTTTCCTTTGTACAATTTAACACGTGAGTCGTCATCTGTAAACAAAAACAAGGTGATAATAAATTCTTTCTTTTCACCCATAAATAGTCAACGAAAACATAACAAATCATCCACAAGCGAGCAAGTTCTTGATGAACTTCAAATTCTCAGAACCGTCATTACAAGAAATGCACAGCTTCTAAGTATGAGAATTTCTATTTGGAGACTCAAGGGTTTGTTCTTACAGGGTAAAATATCTCTGTATCTATTTCTTGGCAGGTTTTCGGGTTTCCTTGCTTCTTCCATAGACATGCCGGGCTTTTTCCTGTACAATTCCTGCAAAACGATTTGAATAGAAGTCAGTAGATAAATTGATGACCAATTTTATTAAAATCGAGAGAAAAAGACACGTCGCATCAAGATATAACACATATAGAAAGGCAAGAGAGGTGCAGTGATGATGCAGTGGTAAGGCCACTCGTCTCCCACCAATGTGGCCCGGCTTTGATTCCGGCCTGAGCAGGGGCCCGTTTCTCGAAGCTCACGATAATTACCGGGCCCGTTAAGATGTTTTGTTTTCCATTCCAGATGGGAGTTTCAAAAGTTTTGAAAATTATACAGTAAAGTTATCAGCTAAAGAAACAAAATGGACTTCATTAGAAGTCAGAACACACCCTACTTTTCTTGAGATTTCAAAATATGATTTCGGGACTTTCGAGAAACAGGCCCCTGGTGCCATACGTGGATTGAGTTTGTTGTTGGTTCTCGTCCCTGCTCTGAGGTTTTTTCTCTGGGTTCTCCAGTTTTCCTTCCTCTACGAAGACTAACATCTCTAAATTCCAATTCGACCAGGATACAGGACCCGCATGAAAATCAGCCAAGGCTGATGTGGCCTACTCTTCGTATCTTTCTCCGCAGGTCAAATAAATGATATTTCATATATTCACTTGTATTCTCGGCTAAATATTGTCATTTAATTTTCTCACACTGTTTACCTGGAAGTACACAAGTAGATCGCCACTTTCAAGATTCTGCAGAAAAAAAACCGTGAGATAAATTCGTGACCAATCAGTCAAAATCTTGTTATAGTTACCGGTTTGGGTACATTCACCCCTTTCACTAATTTATCACACGCCAAGTTTTGGACTGATCTGACGAGACTTAGCGAGACAATAGGCCTTTTGCAACAGTTGGTCACGTGACCGAAAATTTCTAAACTTTTAGCTACAGCAAAATGAATTTCAGAGCTGGAAAGAGCACGTTTTAAATAACCAGGACACCAATTTTCAGACCAATGCCGTATAAGGTTGAGATTTAATGACGATTTGAATATTGCAAAAATTAGAAGGTTTTGTATGGAAGCGAGGAAGCTTTGCCCTCCAGAAACCTTTTCTGTTATTAATCACTACCAAAAGAAGCTGCCGGCATATAACCATTGGAGATAGAAAGAGGGGTAAAATATTAGGAAAAATGGAAATTTCTAGGCCCTTACACCGAAAGGCAAAGATTTTATGGCAGCTTGAAAACTTGCAAAATTACAAGGATTTGTATGGAAAACCACTGGAGCGTGACTGGAGGGCAAAGCGACTTCTTCTCATACAAATCCTTCTAATTTTTAACGCCCATAAAAATTCTCCCTTAAAAGATATAAACCTGAAAATTTGCATGTAAGCTTATTTGGAACTGTTCTTTCCATTTCTGATAACATTATGCATTACCAATGATTAATCAGTGTGTTCTTGAAAAACACGTCACGTGACCAACTGTTGCAAAAGGCCTATTACACAGCGACAGATAACAGATTTTGGCACCTTAAATTTTCGAAAATTTAAGGTGGCTCTGAACCCCATGTACAGATTTTTTTTAAACTTTGCCAAAAGTGGCATCTTATCCTGCTTATCAAAATTCTATAATAAGAAAAAATTTCACCGTGCCTTTTTTGAAATATAAGCGCTTAAAGCTGAAATTAAGAGTGTTTTAAGCAGGTCATAGCGTTGCTATGGTAACCTATTGTGTCACAAAACATAATAATACCAACGTGTTCACCAGCGGTTGGGCAGTTTTTTGATACCATGATTGTAGCATCAATTGATAAAGAGTGGCAATTATGACCCATCAAAATCTACGTCTTGGAAAGTGCTGGAAACTGTTTTGAGCCACCTTAAAACGCCAATGTACAGTGCACAATCTGGCTTGAAAATGGTCAGTTTCTGATTGGCTGCAACCTCCAGGACACGTGTTCCCACGTGACTGACCTTTCCCTCTGAGCAAGTGGATCATTACCTCTCTGAGTTGCTCGATAGAAACTCGAAGAGCTTCGGTGTCCTTGGCGACTTCCTTCTCTTTGACGTGCTTGGCAATTATCCGTTCTTGTTCGTGTCTTTGTTCAGCGGCGCTAAACTGCTCTGGACTCACAACATGAACTGGTGACTCAGCAAATGGTTTGCCGTCCCGTGAAGATGGCGTGAAAACTGAGGTAAACAATTGAATTGTTAAATCGATTTCAAAGTAAGTAGCCTCAGCAGAAGCATATAAGTACCATTAGTAATCGTATCATATTGTGATTCAAAACTACTAAAATGAAACGTTTTGTGGTATCACTTTCAAACCAACAAAAATTTTGTTGCGAGTTTAGAAACGTTTAATCTCTTTTCTTTGTCAGCCTCTATGAAAACGAAACTGGCTTCACCGAAATGTGCAACAGAACTGGCTGTATAAGCTAACGCTTAAAAGACATAAAATCTCTCCTCACCGTTGGGTCTTATCGTCATGATAAGCAGTCTCCGGTTGGATTTACTGATCGTTCTGATTAGATCCACAATCTGAAAATAAAGAAAAACACTTCAGTCCACATATGAAATCATGGAATGACAGAACTTATTATTCCAGTAGCCGATGCTCAAGTTAAAGATCTTTTCGTTAGTCGTGTATTTACTGTCAATTCATAAATAAGGACGAGATACATGTATGTTTCACCGCTTACAGAGACTAACAGATCAATAGGTTCTTTGCGCGATCCGGTCACATGGTGCGCACGCAGATGGGTAAGTAATCTTTATTTCAACCTGGTTAAAAATTCGTCAGTTCAAACTACTAATGAATATAAAGCTGCTTTCCACGAATGCTGTGCCTTATACATCTATATTGAATCTCCAGCTGCAACTCACAAACACAACTCCGAGAAAAGCTGTAAGATGTCAACAAAATGCCGTGGAATAGTAGATGGGGACCGACAAAAATAGAAAAATTATTCTTCAATTGACTCAATTTGCTTGCCCTCATCCCCCCCCTCGTGCTTCGCATTCGCGCTCCTTTCTTCCTTCGCGTGTGTTGAAAAATAGAAAGTCTGTGAACAGTCTCGGAAGTGCCGTTGAAAAAGTGAATGGTTGACAGCAGGGAGAATTTATATTTCGATCCCGGAGTTAAAAGAGGACGGAATAAATCATAAGAAATACATTACTTCTTGATGTGGAAGTTCCTTGACTATCCTGCCATTGATGTGCACAATTTCGTCCCCCTTCTTGTAGTTGCGGCATACACATATCCGCCTGGAAATGAAGAGCCCGTCGTTAGAAAAATAAACTACTTAAAATCAATTGACAGACTGTGTGAGAAAACAGAACACAACAAAAACAACACCCACATGGCTTGTGTGGGCTCCTGCATGTGTATATGCTCATTCTGCTCAAAGTTTTCCAATCGCATAGTTATCACTTTTAAAATAAATGTTTATGGTATTGACTACCATAATATTGAGCTAAATCCGAAATATATAACACTATTATAATCTTTCGATGGAACTCAAGAATCTTTATGGAACTTTTTGCAGATGTAGGTACAATATGAACGCACTGATATTACAATATTGCAACTTTGAGTGTTCACAAAATCGAAGACTTACCGGCATTCCCCGAGCGATCTTTGACACAATAACCGGCAAGTTGATATCTGCACCTCCCTAAAAAGATACAGTCATTATCTTAAACTGGCAGTATATTTAGGTAAATATCTTTCACGGCTGTAAAATATTCTACCTCTTTAACCCTTGACGACATACATCGTTGCAGAAAGGTTGCGGGAAAAATATTCAATTACCTGCACGTTAAATCCAAACCGTCCCTGTTCATCAGGTTCCATTCTGGAAGAAAATTGTAACCGTGATTACAAAAACATCAATGGTCTATTGTAAAAAACTCAACTGAAAGCGGCAATCTGCAAGATTTCGGTCAAGGAGAGGAAAATTAACCGCTGAAGCCTGGAAAGACATTGTTCTCAACGGGAACAAACGAAGTCTGGGCAACGTTAAGTCAAATCAACATTTAACAATCAGTCGGAAAAAATTGCTGGAACAAAATTTTCAACCCAACAATAATTGTTTTACCTTACAGTCATAAGGCCCTCTTGATTGGCGGAACCATTTCTCTGCAGAAAATGAAACCAAACACAATTGAAAGTGGCACGAAATAACGAATGCAATATTCAGCTTCACCAAAAAAATATTCATAAACCATGTTAAGCACACCTTCACAGCAATGAAAAATTTACATGTGAAGTACTGTTTCCTAACGTTTAACCGATATGTTATCCCTGATATCCTAGAGTCCTAGACGTTATCCTCAAATTAATCGTCTGCCCGGTCCCCTAATACAGATATCCCTTGAGTACACATCCCCCCTGGGGGTCAAGGCATTCGGTCAAGTAAGTCGTCCTCAAAATGATCGGGAACCAAGACAGAAAAAAAATGGCACAGAGGTAACAGCATTGAAGAAACTAAAACGAAATAAGGGTGGCCAAGAATGACAAAGGTTATGAATGAAAGAGTTAGTACTGAAATATTTTTAAAAGTTCGCGAAGAGGCGCTTGAAAATGTGCTGTTTCAATAACAGGAAGAAAGGCTATTTAAACAACAGTTTGGGTACAAACAATTCCCCACTCCTCCCTTACCGGTTAAGTTTGCAGGGGAATGAATGTACAAGAGGAAAGAGACACATAAGGAAGTTTTCCTCTTCTCGCGACGGACATTTTAAATATCCGCGACACAAGAAAAGACATGGAGCTGCATGTACAAAACAGCTTGATTGGCTAAAATGACCAAAAAAAACTTTCCAGACGTTTTCCAGGCTAGGAATATACTTCAGCAGAGAGCAAGCTGTTCACACCGAGCTGTGCATAGAGCAGTAAGTTAAGATAGTGCATGAACAACGAACAACGACAGTAAGTAAATACTACAACGCATGAAAAGTGAACACATTGTATCTAGAGTCGAGACAAAAGGGAAAAGGTAAACACAAGGTGAAGTCAAGAAATAGCTACAATTCTACGACAGCATGGGTGCACCTTATCAAAGTCGATAAGGAGGGTAGCTTCTTCTCCAATACATACCGACCGTGACCTGCAGCCAGCTGTATCTTCTTCCATATCAGAAGTAAATGAGTCATTCGAGGAAATACTTTTTCGCTAAGCCACAGAGGAAGACAATTAAGGAGAGAGAGAGAAAGAAAGATAGCAGGACAGTACAGTATATATAAGAGGTACATGTATTCAGACGTACAGAATAGTACAGTACATATAAGAAGTGCTCAGAAGCTAAGTATAACAGTCCTTCGTCTGCTAGATGCAAGTCAGATTGAAAACCCGAGCATCACAGTCCACAATCACAAGAAGCAAATGTAACCACGTTATGTGCGCTTTTCGTAAACATATTAGCTTGACAAATAAATAGCATCGGATTTAGCTCGAGAGTAACGTTGTTTGAAATTCTTGATACAACAAACGTTGAAGAAGCCAATAAAACGAAAATCTATAATATTATTATATGACTTTCAGAAAAAGACAAAAGCCATCAATTGCTCAATACGTGAAAAAAATTGAAGTCGAAGAACAAACTGTTAGTGCTCAAATACAACAACATCTATCTGCTCAAATCAAATGTTGCATTCTTTATTCTAATCAGGAAACATTCATCATGCGGTTCACGGCGTCTGAAAATTGATAGATTTGATGTTAGGAAAAAATTAGAGCATATTTTGTGCTCTACTTTCGGCCGTTTTAGCCTAAGTAGCACGCGAAACGACGACTGTTAAATGATATCTGAGATGTAACAAAGTTGAGCTGTATCTTCAACAATATCGTATGTTCACCTGTCTTACATATAACACTTATTTTATGATCTGACAAGGTACAATCAGTGAAAAGACCTTATTGAATATTTCACTTTTGTCTTCTTAGTTGTTCTCCTCTTCACTTCTAACTCACTCACTCAGTTCCGGAATGCTCAGTGGAACACAAGGCCACAGTACTCTTCTCTTCTGAGGTTTTTTAATTGTTTTCTCTTCAGTGCTTCAAATGTTTACCTTGCATCTCAATAAGTTTAAACTGACAACTTAATAAACATGAGCAGACCTAACGCAGGAGCTGAGGCAAAGGAGGAAAAACAAGGTGGTTGACAAGAGAACCAGCAAACAAAATCTCCACACATTAACTTATGATACTGTTTGAAAGAATTTCCAAGTACAATTTATTAGCACTAAAATTATGGCAACGCTTTACGCTAAAATTCGATTTATGAGCATTCTGCCAACATTGCTCCCTTTTCTCCCAAACAATGTTAATTTTTTTTTATTTCTACGAGTACATAGATCACCTACACAACAACATTGAATTGGGGGGGGGGGGGGGGGGCAGTGGTATCAGAAAATTAGTGCTAGATGTAAATGAAAGAAAATAAGAGGTGGATTGCAGAAAATTATTCCCCTTACCTGTAATTCTGGTGTAAGAGCGGGTTTAAGTCGGTTCATATGCACATCATCAGCCATTCCAAGACTCTTGCTTCTAACTAATGAGTGATTCATTCTAATGAGGCAAGAATAGAAACAGTCATTACCTTATTGGTGCTATGTACTTTGTGGTAAAAAAATGTAATCATCACTTCTACATTTCCTCATCCCTGGTCAGTTCTGAGATACATCTGCTTGAAATGAAGTGCAAGCAAAAGTACAATGACATCAAAATTACTAACTTCACAACTTATTTTTGTCAGAACTCAGTTCTGGCATGCTAGAGACTAGCAGAAACTGAGTGGCCACTGTAAATACAACGTCAGAAACCAAAGAGCAACACAAAAAGAGACTCAATACTCACTTGTCAAAGCTTGATGGCACAGAGGATGAGTAATTAAGACCACCTGACTTGTCATTGAATACCATGTCATCCTTATCAAACACGTGATCAAGATCGATTCTCCGCCGTGAACCTGTAAACAAAATGAGTTCAGATTAAATATGAGACAGAATTTGTAGCTTTACATGTAGTTCAACACATCCTGTTGTTTGTTTTATTTACAACACGTTACACAATCTGGATAAAGGATATAGTTTTCTAAGTTTGAGCTCTTGGCACAATTCCGTACAGAAAATCAATTTAGTTAGATACATGTACTGTAATTTGAACATGGCTTGATGGAAGAGAATGTTAATATGAATTGATACCATGTATAAGTAAAGATTACCTACCTACCTATTTCAGGTACCAGGTGAGATAGTCAGTTAGTAAATAGTTGTGTCATGATGCATTTATTGGCAGTGATGTCAATGTTTACATATTGTCCAGCTAACAAAAAGCTTGTATATTGTTCACTAAACTTGCATGATTTGTGCTATAAGGCTAGCAATGTTATTTAATAAATAAAGAAGCCTAAGCCATGTATTACACTGTGATAAAACACGACAGGCATTTCAGAACACGAGGGAAATGTAGAAAACACGAGCCACAGGCGAGTGTTTTCTACAATTCTCGAGTGTTCACAAATGACTGGAGTGTTAATATCACAGTGTAATACATGGCTTAGGCTTCTTCATTTGCTTTATGATATCGATTTTACGCACGCAAAACGATAAAACATGCTTTTTCTATGTTTTATACTCTGATAAAACATAGGTTTTTGACCAATCAGAGCGTGCACAGGGTCCTATCTTTGCTATAAAAGAAAATATAGTCATCTCACCATCATCATTCCTTCTGGAGTACCGTCTGCTAAGAGTCCTGCAAGATAAATAAAAGTACAATGATACATATTATGGTATCAAAGTGTTCCTGCAAATTGTTCCCTTTTTGTAAAGGTGCCTGCATTTGGTTTCTGCCCCACCCTCAGCTACAGTAGTACAATTTATGGACCATGCCTATCAAATATTTTAGCACTTGGGCATTACTGGGCCAGTGCATGGCAGCATATACTGGTTTCTCAAGCAAAATGTAACAGTCTGTTGAAGGCTTCAATCCACCCTCCCCCCCACCCCCATCTACTGGGGCCACTTTGTCAGGTTGCCCGAAAGTCAAGCTTATGTGCTTGTGCATAACAAGACAACACAATAATCCTTGTTAAAATATTATGTTAAATAGAGACATCAGTGTTTTTCTGCCGTACCACAAAGCTAATCATGTTTTTGCTATTTTTATGCCACAAGAAATTATTACAAATTTTGACACCCCTTCAAGGTGTTGATACACTGTAGTATTGTTGTTGTACCTCACAATCCTTGGTTCTGTTCTTGGCTGTCGTCGTCCTTCTTCTATTGCCTGATATTCTGTTTTACCTCTATAATAAAGAAAAATATATTAAAAAACAAAATGATAATCAATTTTATCACTGTGCAAGTCGAGACATCTTTACTTTCCATACCAACACCTTGTGTATGCATAACTCACTAAAATTCAGCTCTTTAATGGCTACAGTAATCTCAGTGAAAATAGGTCTTTTGGATTTTCACATCTTGATATCAAGCTTAATATTTGAGCATGTTATAGTGCACTGGGAGGTGTGGTGGCCTCATGGTTAGTGCGCTCGACTCTGAAACAAGCAGTTCGGGTTCATGCCCTGGCCAGGGACATTGTGTTGTGTTCTTGGGCATACATACATACATACATTTTACATACACTTTATTTTGCTTTCAAATTTAAACATTAAACATTAAACATGCCCGCGGATAGCATAAGCTAGTCTAGGCGGGCACTCTCATGGTGCCTCTCTCCATTCTGGTGTATAAATAGTTACCGGCGAATTTAATGCTGGGGGTAACCCTGTGATGGACTAGCATCCCATCCAGTCGCTTCATGCTACAGAAACCAGGATAAGCTCCTGCCTGGTGGGCCACAATTGGCCTGTATGCAGACTTGACCTTTTTTTTATAGTCCACTGTAAGTAGACAATTTACCTGTATCTGTATTTTGAGCCAATCCTAACCAATGTGCTTTTGCTGTTGCTTGGTTTTGGGAAATGAGTCCTTAATCAAGAAAAATATAACAATTAAATATTACAAGAACTGAAATTAATTGAGGGTGTTAAAAATATGATTTCCTCTAAGTAGTTAAGAAAAACTAAACAAAAAAACAGAAAATTTTGACACAGGTTAGTAGCTTCAATACAAACCTGTAAAATGTGTGATACTCTACACATGTTTTCCAAAGTGTTTTGCATGCTCTGTATGTTGGCATGTGAAAACCAATGACATTGTCGGTCCATTCATTCTGAAAAAAATTCATTCAAGATACATGTATTAATTAATAGGAGAAGTGTGACCATGATAATTGTAATAAAAGCAATCAAAACCAGGGCTTCAAGCAGTATGAAGTAAATTAGATTATATTTTCTGTGGTAGCCTATTAGGAATGGCACAATTAAAATACCATAAATGCTCGAATTAGTGTCTGGGGCGCTTATTTAATTTTCTAAGGCGAGAGGGGGGTGCTAATTCGAAGGGGGGCGCTTATTTCCTTTATTAATTTTTAGCGTCAAAATGACAATATCGTTATTTCTATTTAAAACCAAACTGCAACATAAAAATCCAAAAACCTTACAGAAAACTACTTTTTTACTATTTCTATCAAGGAAATGAGAAGCAAACCTGTGCGACTTTGAAAGGACATTATGTTTTTACTATTTAACAATGTCACATTTCATTAAAAGAACTATATAGACTGCATATGTCTCATATATCGTACAGAGTAATGAAATTCATTTTTTCTCCGGGGAGGGTGGGGGCGCTTATTTGAAGGGGGCGCCTATTAAAAATTTTGAGCCTTAGGAGGGGCGCTAATTCGAAGCGGGGCACTTATTGAAGCTGGGCGCTAATTCGAGCATTAACGGTAAAGGTACTTTTTAGTACAAAGAATTCTTACCCAGTCAGGTCTAATCTGAACAAAAAATCTTTTCCTTTTGAAGCAAACTTTGACAACTTTTGACCTGCAAATCAAAAAAACAAGACTGAATTACTTTTGTGGGGCAATGAATCAATGACCATTAAGTTTGATTCAAGAGCATAAATTTTTGTGCCACATAGAGTGGTTGTTCTTGAAGGGCAGAAAATATTTACATACCATGGAAAGAAGTTTATTTTACATCTATTATGGTAGACAGTCAAACCAAGCGGGGAAATTCCAATGTGAAGATCAAGGCCATCATGGTCCTAGCATGGAAACAAAACGATTCTGTCTAAGTTCTTCAGTATACATTTATTTTACAAATCTGACACTGATCAGTGGCAGAGGAGGAGGCAGATAGTTGGATAAAAAAGAGGCAGAAGCAAACAGTCTGTGATATAAAGACTGGACACCACAGAAGGTCAATCAGACCTGGGATCCATAATGCATAAAATAATGAGGCCCACCACAGGTGGTAATGTGGCTTGCAGGGAGCCCTGATAGGGTAGAAAGTCTTAAAGTGAGCTAATAATGGAGTAGCAAAGGGGGAGTGTGATCCTGTTTCACATGCAGATTTTAATAACAACATTCATGTGTCTCGTATACTTTCAGCTACTGTTGACAATGGTATACCTGCCAACTCTCATGCCTTAGGCGCGAGTCTCACCCCTGCGGGTTGAAAACTTTGATCTCACGCCGTCTCACGCTTGTGGGCCAATTTCTCATACTCGATTGAAAAATGTGAGTTGCTGCCGTCTTGCTTGACACAATTTCCAAGAATATGTTAACTCAGACCCACGTAAGGAACGAAAACCATGTGTAAAATGACTACTCGACGATACTTTCCTTGCGATCAACTCACGTTGGTCCTTGTGGATAAACGTTGTTTCGATAACTTCGCCTTTGGCAGACTTCATCGGCTTCTCTGGCACACTTCTTCAGAAGACTTCGGACTTCTTCGGGAATCTTCGGAAATGATCGTGTCGTCATCAAAAATCTCGGCACTCCCAAGATAAAAATCTCACGCTTATACAGTCATGTATCTCAGAAACAGTTGACAGGTATACAATGGCTTTCAATAGAATTGCACACCTTATAATGTCTTTTAGTTGCTTTCATGCATGTGTCACACACTAATTTTTCAGTTCCCTTATTGCATGACATGTGTAAACCCTTCGCCACTCTCATCATGCATGTAGGTCCAAAGGCAAACTTAGATGACAAGTTACATGTAGTGGTAGATGACCTATGAATATTCCCCCCCGCCCCACCCCTCCTTTGGGCTGCCACCTGCTAGGATACTGGGGATTAAGTTAAGTAAGTCACACCTTGGCAAAGTGAAGGTCCACTCCATACAAATCCAGGTTTTTTGCTACCTCAAGGAAATTGAATTCAGCATCTGCTGGACTTTGGCCACTGCAAAATGATTGTTATAACTGATATTAATTACCTGTTGTCTCTATATAACTAACATTTTGGATTTACTCACATGGAACATTCATTCATTTATTTTTTTTGTTTTTTATTTGCCATTAACCACATAAAGGAAAAGAAAAAAATAACACAATACACTAAAAATTTATATCAAAAATAATAATCATGAAGTCTTTTACCCGTGATGCTTATGAAATTCTGCTGCCCTTTCTTCAAAATCCTCTGACTAAACAAAAACAGATGTTTACAGTCATGATTAATTTAAATGAACTGTTAGGAAATGCTTATAAGATAAAATTATGATATTTTTGGGCGAGACTGGCAATTTCCAACATGTAGTGAAGACACTGGGAATTGTCAATTTGCAGTCTTGGAACCATATACCATAATACATATCCAAAAACACACAACAACTCTATGCAGGAAAAGCTTCAAAATACAAAGAAGCAATCCAGACCTGATCAGGTATAAATCGAAACTCTGACACATAAGAGCAATCAACCATGATCTTAGGATCGACGTCGCCAAGTTCAACCTACAAATTAAACAACAAAAAAATTAGTATAGGCAACTACACAAAATATCATATTGGATTTTCGAAGAAAATGGGCGGCAGAAAAATTTCCATAAGCATCACGGGTAAAAGACTTCATGATTATTATTTTTGATATAAATTTTTAGTGTATTGTGTTATTTTTTCTTTTCCTTTATGTGGTTAATGGCAAATAAAAAACAAAAAAAATAAATGAATGAATGTTCCATGTGAGTAAATCCAAAATGTTAGTTATATAGAGACAACAGGTAATTAATATCAGTTATAACAATCATTTTGCAGTGGCCAAAGTCCAGCAGATGCTGAATTCAATTTCCTTGAGGTAGCAAAAAACCTGGATTTGTATGGAGTGGACCTTCACTTTGCCAAGGTGTGACTTACTTAACTTAATCCCCAGTATCCTAGCAGGTGGCAGCCCAAAGGAGGGGTGGGGCGGGGGGGAATATTCATAGGTCATCTACCACTACATGTAACTTGTCATCTAAGTTTGCCTTTGGACCTACATGCATGATGAGAGTGGCGAAGGGTTTACACATGTCATGCAATAAGGGAACTGAAAAATTAGTGTGTGACACATGCATGAAAGCAACTAAAAGACATTATAAGGTGTGCAATTCTATTGAAAGCCATTGTATACCTGTCAACTGTTTCTGAGATACATGACTGTATAAGCGTGAGATTTTTATCTTGGGAGTGCCGAGATTTTTGATGACGACACGATCATTTCCGAAGATTCCCGAAGAAGTCCGAAGTCTTCTGAAGAAGTGTGCCAGAGAAGCCGATGAAGTCTGCCAAAGGCGAAGTTATCGAAACAACGTTTATCCACAAGGACCAACGTGAGTTGATCGCAAGGAAAGTATCGTCGAGTAGTCATTTTACACATGGTTTTCGTTCCTTACGTGGGTCTGAGTTAACATATTCTTGGAAATTGTGTCAAGCAAGACGGCAGCAACTCACATTTTTCAATCGAGTATGAGAAATTGGCCCACAAGCGTGAGACGGCGTGAGATCAAAGTTTTCAACCCGCAGGGGTGAGACTCGCGCCTAAGGCATGAGAGTTGGCAGGTATACCATTGTCAACAGTAGCTGAAAGTATACGAGACACATGAATGTTGTTATTAAAATCTGCATGTGAAACAGGATCACACTCCCCCTTTGCTACTCCATTATTAGCTCACTTTAAGACTTTCTACCCTATCAGGGCTCCCTGCAAGCCACATTACCACCTGTGGTGGGCCTCATTATTTTATGCATTATGGATCCCAGGTCTGATTGACCTTCTGTGGTGTCCAGTCTTTATATCACAGACTGTTTGCTTCTGCCTCTTTTTTATCCAACTATCTGCCTCCTCCTCTGCCACTGATCAGTGTCAGATTTGTAAAATAAATGTATACTGAAGAACTTAGACAGAATCGTTTTGTTTCCATGCTAGGACCATGATGGCCTTGATCTTCACATTGGAATTTCCCCGCTTGGTTTGACTGTCTACCATAATAGATGTAAAATAAACTTCTTTCCATGGTATGTAAATATTTTCTGCCCTTCAAGAACAACCACTCTATGTGGCACAAAAATTTATGCTCTTGAATCAAACTTAATGGTCATTGATTCATTGCCCCACAAAAGTAATTCAGTCTTGTTTTTTTGATTTGCAGGTCAAAAGTTGTCAAAGTTTGCTTCAAAAGGAAAAGATTTTTTGTTCAGATTAGACCTGACTGGGTAAGAATTCTTTGTACTAAAAAGTACCTTTACCGTTAATGCTCGAATTAGCGCCCAGCTTCAATAAGTGCCCCGCTTCGAATTAGCGCCCCTCCTAAGGCTCAAAATTTTTAATAGGCGCCCCCTTCAAATAAGCGCCCCCACCCTCCCGGAGAAAAAATGAATTTCATTACTCTGTACGATATATGAGACATATGCAGTCTATATAGTTCTTTTAATGAAATGTGACATTGTTAAATAGTAAAAACATAATGTCCTTTCAAAGTCGCACAGGTTTGCTTCTCATTTCCTTGATAGAAATAGTAAAAAAGTAGTTTTCTGTAAGGTTTTTGGATTTTTATGTTGCAGTTTGGTTTTAAATAGAAATAACGATATTGTCATTTTGACGCTAAAAATTAATAAAGGAAATAAGCGCCCCCCTTCGAATTAGCACCCCCCTCTCGCCTTAGAAAATTAAATAAGCGCCCCAGACACTAATTCGAGCATTTATGGTATTTTAATTGTGCCATTCCTAATAGGCTACCACAGAAAATATAATCTAATTTACTTCATACTGCTTGAAGCCCTGGTTTTGATTGCTTTTATTACAATTATCATGGTCACACTTCTCCTATTAATTAATACATGTATCTTGAATGAATTTTTTTCAGAATGAATGGACCGACAATGTCATTGGTTTTCACATGCCAACATACAGAGCATGCAAAACACTTTGGAAAACATGTGTAGAGTATCACACATTTTACAGGTTTGTATTGAAGCTACTAACCTGTGTCAAAATTTTCTGTTTTTTTGTTTAGTTTTTCTTAACTACTTAGAGGAAATCATATTTTTAACACCCTCAATTAATTTCAGTTCTTGTAATATTTAATTGTTATATTTTTCTTGATTAAGGACTCATTTCCCAAAACCAAGCAACAGCAAAAGCACATTGGTTAGGATTGGCTCAAAATACAGATACAGGTAAATTGTCTACTTACAGTGGACTATAAAAAAAAGGTCAAGTCTGCATACAGGCCAATTGTGGCCCACCAGGCAGGAGCTTATCCTGGTTTCTGTAGCATGAAGCGACTGGATGGGATGCTAGTCCATCACAGGGTTACCCCCAGCATTAAATTCGCCGGTAACTATTTATACACCAGAATGGAGAGAGGCACCATGAGAGTGCCCGCCTAGACTAGCTTATGCTATCCGCGGGCATGTTTAATGTTTAATGTTTAAATTTGAAAGCAAAATAAAGTGTATGTAAAATGTATGTATGTATGTATGCCCAAGAACACAACACAATGTCCCTGGCCAGGGCATGAACCCGAACTGCTTGTTTCAGAGTCGAGCGCACTAACCATGAGGCCACCACACCTCCCAGTGCACTATAACATGCTCAAATATTAAGCTTGATATCAAGATGTGAAAATCCAAAAGACCTATTTTCACTGAGATTACTGTAGCCATTAAAGAGCTGAATTTTAGTGAGTTATGCATACACAAGGTGTTGGTATGGAAAGTAAAGATGTCTCGACTTGCACAGTGATAAAATTGATTATCATTTTGTTTTTTAATATATTTTTCTTTATTATAGAGGTAAAACAGAATATCAGGCAATAGAAGAAGGACGACGACAGCCAAGAACAGAACCAAGGATTGTGAGGTACAACAACAATACTACAGTGTATCAACACCTTGAAGGGGTGTCAAAATTTGTAATAATTTCTTGTGGCATAAAAATAGCAAAAACATGATTAGCTTTGTGGTACGGCAGAAAAACACTGATGTCTCTATTTAACATAATATTTTAACAAGGATTATTGTGTTGTCTTGTTATGCACAAGCACATAAGCTTGACTTTCGGGCAACCTGACAAAGTGGCCCCAGTAGATGGGGGTGGGGGGGAGGGTGGATTGAAGCCTTCAACAGACTGTTACATTTTGCTTGAGAAACCAGTATATGCTGCCATGCACTGGCCCAGTAATGCCCAAGTGCTAAAATATTTGATAGGCATGGTCCATAAATTGTACTACTGTAGCTGAGGGTGGGGCAGAAACCAAATGCAGGCACCTTTACAAAAAGGGAACAATTTGCAGGAACACTTTGATACCATAATATGTATCATTGTACTTTTATTTATCTTGCAGGACTCTTAGCAGACGGTACTCCAGAAGGAATGATGATGGTGAGATGACTATATTTTCTTTTATAGCAAAGATAGGACCCTGTGCACGCTCTGATTGGTCAAAAACCTATGTTTTATCAGAGTATAAAACATAGAAAAAGCATGTTTTATCGTTTTGCGTGCGTAAAATCGATATCATAAAGCAAATGAAGAAGCCTAAGCCATGTATTACACTGTGATATTAACACTCCAGTCATTTGTGAACACTCGAGAATTGTAGAAAACACTCGCCTGTGGCTCGTGTTTTCTACATTTCCCTCGTGTTCTGAAATGCCTGTCGTGTTTTATCACAGTGTAATACATGGCTTAGGCTTCTTTATTTATTAAATAACATTGCTAGCCTTATAGCCAAATCATGCAAGTTTAGTGAACAATATACAAGCTTTTTGTTAGCTGGACAATATGTAAACATTGACATCACTGCCAATAAATGCATCATGACACAACTATTTACTAACTGACTATCTCACCTGGTACCTGAAATAGGTAGGTAGGTAATCTTTACTTATACATGGTATCAATTCATATTAACATTCTCTTCCATCAAGCCATGTTCAAATTACAGTACATGTATCTAACTAAATTGATTTTCTGTACGGAATTGTGCCAAGAGCTCAAACTTAGAAAACTATATCCTTTATCCAGATTGTGTAACGTGTTGTAAATAAAACAAACAACAGGATGTGTTGAACTACATGTAAAGCTACAAATTCTGTCTCATATTTAATCTGAACTCATTTTGTTTACAGGTTCACGGCGGAGAATCGATCTTGATCACGTGTTTGATAAGGATGACATGGTATTCAATGACAAGTCAGGTGGTCTTAATTACTCATCCTCTGTGCCATCAAGCTTTGACAAGTGAGTATTGAGTCTCTTTTTGTGTTGCTCTTTGGTTTCTGACGTTGTATTTACAGTGGCCACTCAGTTTCTGCTAGTCTCTAGCATGCCAGAACTGAGTTCTGACAAAAATAAGTTGTGAAGTTAGTAATTTTGATGTCATTGTACTTTTGCTTGCACTTCATTTCAAGCAGATGTATCTCAGAACTGACCAGGGATGAGGAAATGTAGAAGTGATGATTACATTTTTTTACCACAAAGTACATAGCACCAATAAGGTAATGACTGTTTCTATTCTTGCCTCATTAGAATGAATCACTCATTAGTTAGAAGCAAGAGTCTTGGAATGGCTGATGATGTGCATATGAACCGACTTAAACCCGCTCTTACACCAGAATTACAGGTAAGGGGAATAATTTTCTGCAATCCACCTCTTATTTTCTTTCATTTACATCTAGCACTAATTTTCTGATACCACTGCCCCCCCCCCCCCCCCCCAATTCAATGTTGTTGTGTAGGTGATCTATGTACTCGTAGAAATAAAAAAAAATTAACATTGTTTGGGAGAAAAGGGAGCAATGTTGGCAGAATGCTCATAAATCGAATTTTAGCGTAAAGCGTTGCCATAATTTTAGTGCTAATAAATTGTACTTGGAAATTCTTTCAAACAGTATCATAAGTTAATGTGTGGAGATTTTGTTTGCTGGTTCTCTTGTCAACCACCTTGTTTTTCCTCCTTTGCCTCAGCTCCTGCGTTAGGTCTGCTCATGTTTATTAAGTTGTCAGTTTAAACTTATTGAGATGCAAGGTAAACATTTGAAGCACTGAAGAGAAAACAATTAAAAAACCTCAGAAGAGAAGAGTACTGTGGCCTTGTGTTCCACTGAGCATTCCGGAACTGAGTGAGTGAGTTAGAAGTGAAGAGGAGAACAACTAAGAAGACAAAAGTGAAATATTCAATAAGGTCTTTTCACTGATTGTACCTTGTCAGATCATAAAATAAGTGTTATATGTAAGACAGGTGAACATACGATATTGTTGAAGATACAGCTCAACTTTGTTACATCTCAGATATCATTT
>JAHPZR010002062.1:0-20000 GCA_019787425.1 Platygyra sinensis
GACCTTGTATTCACAAGGGAAACAACTTGTTTATTTCTTTAGGCTTACACTGTCTTGTTTCTGTTTGTGATGTTTTATTTAGAAACTTATTCGAAAGACAGTATTAACATGTGTAATACTTGTTTTGAAATTTTTACTTATTAGGTTAAATTATCAACTATTTTAATCTTAGGTCCTGCCAAAAATAAAATCAAGAAAAGTCATTCAGCCAGTTCAAAGATGACGACTAAAACTGTTGGTAGCGAGAGCTCAATGATGAGGCGTGTTTTATCAGCAAATAGGAACAAGGTTTCACGGCTGCACAACATTGTGGAAGAACTGCAGCAGGAAATCGAAGAACTTAAGCATGAGAATAAGTCTTTGAAAAGAGTTGGTCATCGCCAAGAAAAGCAAATTAAGAAAATTGACGAGGAGGAAGCAAGCTTACCGATGTTGCTTCAAAGACACAGTGCTGAAATGCGCACTTTAAAAGAACGGCTGCGGCGAAATCAGGACACTTTGCACAGAAAAGACAAGGAGTCCCGAGATCGTGACCATGAGATTCAGAAATTGCGTGACAAAGTTTCGAGCTACCGTGAACTATCACAGGACAAAAAGCTTGAGGAACGTGCGGCACTTGCGAAAAAGTTGGAGAAACTCCAAAACGACATGGCT
Source organism: Platygyra sinensis (assembly GCA_019787425.1). NCBI lineage: Eukaryota > Metazoa > Cnidaria > Anthozoa > Scleractinia > Merulinidae > Platygyra > Platygyra sinensis. Next base: position 655 of record JAHPZR010002062.1, read on the forward strand.
GAAAAGGACAAGAAGATAACAGTAAGTCGACAGAATTTGTACTAACCTCTTACAAACCGGGCCGGAGGGCCATACTGGGTAATATTGACCCGAATTAGTGGTCGGTACAAAACCTTACAAAAACGACCGATAGCCAATATTCACCAGTTCGGCTCGAGCAAGCCAGTTATTAAGTACTTTATTACATGTTGCATGGGTCTTAAATTTGCCGGCTTTCGAAGATAACAAATACATGTACACGGTCTTAGACCGTTTCCGTGGAAACGACCCGTAAGGCCAAATCCCGACCAGTAACAACCAATCAGAGAGCGTGGATTTACCTCAAGACTACCTTGCCCCTGTAAACTGTTTCTGAAGGGAATTAATCTGCTTAAATTGGCCTATCGTACAATGTACAGGCTACTTATCAAATTGTAACAACGGTGTCAACGAGAAACGAAGGAACGCAAACAGTTCCCAGAACAGCACCCCTACCCTGGAAGTAAATTTATAGTAAATATTAGCGAATGAATATTTATAATTGTTGGAATTACAACACTTAAGAAGTGGTGTTCTGAACGAATCATCTCCAGGAAATCAGCGCATCATAAGTTTTTTTTCATGCAATGCAACCTTAAGATACATGTAAGTCTCTGTTTTAGCTGTTAACTCACTGACTCGTGTACCATTTACGCTGTATGTGTTCGTTACAAAATTGGCCGTACATGTATTTACCTTGGAAGATAAATAACGGATTTCAGAGGAGTGACAAATGCATCTAGTAGGTAAATGCGAGACAGAAAAGTCAAGCCAATTTTTGGTCGCTTGATCGCAAATTTTGGTCGTCAAAGTTCGTTACGTCGTTGAGCTCTTGTGACGTTTAACAAGCCTTATTTCTGAAGCTACCAAGACACAACATTTCGTCTGAGAAAAATTTTTTGCCTGCCCAGTGGAAATATGACCACGAAAAAGTCTTTTTCAGAGGTCACTATGGGCTTGGTAAATAAAAAGCGGACAAAATTCAGGATGCTTCATGCATTAAAATTAGTTGATGTTTGTTTTGCAAGGAGTGCAGATCTATAAGTTAACCGTTGACGTCAAAAATAACACAATAACATTAGGCGGTTGCTTTGCAGCTGTGGGTGATTAATTTGTAGGAAACCACGCGAAGCTGCTTTCAAATAATGAACATGAACGTCTCTTTTACAACACCTCCATAAAATTTGTTGTCACGACAACGCTTTTGACAACTTTCGATTCCCCGGGGTTGCATTTCATTAATTAATTCTTTCAAACTGAAAAAAACCTTTCACCTGTATTGGTTAATAACCTGTATACGTAGTGAAGTGTTTTACTCAGCTGCTTATTCTCACGGTTTTTTTAGGATCTAGAAAAATCAATTACTTTAAAAGACAAAGTGAGACAGCGAGAGATGAAGGACCAAAAAGAGCGCTACAGACAAGCTAAAGAAGAGCTGAAAAAAGTGCAGGAGGATTTTAGATCGCTCCGCGACCGACTTAAGGTGAGGAAATCTTTCTTATCTTATTGCGATCTACTGACTACATGTAGCAACGTTTTCCGTAAGGTTCGCTCGCACGCGGCAGTTATGTTGGAGCTTATTTAATGTAATAATTCCGAGATTTGTTTGCTCGCATGCACAGAAGTTAAATCAGTGGATCTTCTCACAGTTTTTATGGCCAACATCAACTATTCTTCGTGCAAAATATTAAGTTTTTCCTGAGAAAAATTCTCTGAAATTTATGTAGATTTACTGATGTTTTGATCCAATTCAACTTTACATGAATACTTCATTATTCCAATTCTTTCCAGAAAGAGTCTTCAACTTCTATTTATGGATCGGCATTCATTATTTATTTCTTTATAAGAGTTATTCTTTATTCTTGATCAAAATGTTCGAAAGTCCTTTGAATTTTAATTCAGTGTTTATTAATTGCACATTCCGATTTGGCCATTTTTCCGCGTGACCTGCGCCGGTAAATATTAAATTGTTTTCTCTTTTTTCCGCATGCAGCGCAAAGTGTTCCGGTAAAACTTTCTCTCAGCCAAGATATTTTTACCTAATTGCAACGCATGAAATTGCCTCTAGCTATTCACTATGTTAGTCAGGAAAATTGCTAAATGTTTAGGAAGTGGTTGGGGGTGGGTGTTTTAATTTACTGCCTAAGTTTTCTTTTTACCACGTTATTTTTTCTTTTTACCCCACAAGTAAGATCTATTTCTGCTGAAAGGACTGACTTTCCAGTGCCGCAAAACATTTCCCAAAATGTTTCCCAATTTAGCCGCGCGAGAAAGATGTGTTGCGGAAAAAAATTTGCTGCTCGGAAACAAAAATTTTTTTTTGCCTGAAGTCAAAAACTTTTTCGCTTCCCGGGTCACAAATGTTGCTTTCAAAACATAGGTTTCCCAGTTTAGCCACCATGAAAACAATGTCGACCAGGTTCCAGTGCTGCTCATTAAAAATGTTACGTAGCAACGGCAAGCAAACAACAATGGCTGACGGCGAAGTCGAAGTAGAAGAGAAGAGAAGAAAGGATAGGAATTGGAAGGACGAGGAGACAGAGTTACTCATTGCTTTGTATGACTGTTGCGGGATGTAGCTCATGAAGACTGCATAAATATGGCCAAAATATGGTTATCACAAGGTCAAATTTACGAGGGAACAAGCCCCGTAACAAAAACGGGAAGTCTCACCCGACATCCTCGAAACTCGGTTTATTATAATGCGCATGAGTGACGTAATTGTTTTCCTAAACAATGTTTCCTCGTTTAGCCACTAGGGCAGCAAAACATTTTGTTTGTTTCACGCTAATTAAGCCACGTCGGGAAACATAACAAGAAGCAATGTTTCCGTAACAATGTTTTGTGATTTAACCAGGCCATTATTCTCTCTCATCCTTCAGCTGTAATTTTCCATCCGATGGATAAATTCATTTTAAAATGATTATACTCTCGCGCTCGGATTTGTGTACTCGTTTCGTTTGTCTGTTATTACGTAGGTTTTTCTTGAAAACCATTGAGGGAACTGAAATGCATGTTTGGGGACGTAGTTTAATTTTCTTCTACTGATTACTGTACCTTTAACAGGAAAAAGAAAGAGAATTGGACGAGAAGAATATCTACCATTACCACATCACTCAACACAAGAAGAAAGGCACAACTTTACCAGCCCTTCCGGCGGCCACTGCGGGTTCTCCTGCTCCCGCCATCACAGCTCCCGCGACTCACGTTGAAAAATCGGCGGGCGCAAAGGAAGAGAAGAGAACGAACGTGTTCCTAACTAATGCGCCGAGTGATTCTGGTTCGGTCGTAACGGACGAAGGAATGGATGCGGTTGTGAAATCTGACACAGCTAGGGTTCAACAAGGACAACCCGCAGTCCCCGAGTCGGTGAGACGTGATAGGACAGATGATGAAGACAGGCTGAGAAGGGAGGCTGAAGAGCGGAGGAGACGAGAAGAGGACGAGCGAAGAAGGCGCATCGAAGAAGATGAGGAAAGAAAAAGGAGACAGGAAGAGGAGGAGAGGCGAAGGAGAGAGGAGGAACACGAGAGAAGAAAGCGAGAAGAGGAGGAACAGTTACGGAAACAACGAGAAGAACAAGAACGCGCTAGGAAGCAAAGAGAGGAGGAAGAAGAAGAGAAAAAACGACTTGAAGAAGAAGCGGAAATCCGACGCAAGAAGGATTTGTTGTTGGCTCGCATGCGTGCAATTGATACTGGTAGCGACAAACCGAACGGTGTTATTCAATCAATAGGGGCTGCGGCTCCACCTGCCGCCGAGGACAAACCTAAAAAGCTTCCGATCTTCCTGCAGAGCGATAAACCTGTAAAACCTGAGCCACAGCTGGCCAAGCCTGCGGCGAATGCGGCTGCTTCCGACGATGACATTCTCTCCGACGCGAGCAGTGGCAGAAAGAAAGCAAGCGCGGGCTCGAAACAGAGCCGATACTCGTATGATTTTAAACAGACTGTGGACAATCTTCACCATGGGCTCCCTGCGCACGCTTCGCAGGAACCCGATGCCAAAGACTCTATATCGGATGATCTGAATTTTGGTTCTTACAAACCTACGCTTGGCAGAAGAGCTGCGGTGAAGAGAGATTCTAAAGATAAGGACGACTTGTCCTTCGGAAGTTACAATCCGTCTTTTGGTGCGAGAAATGAAACGAACCGCAGAAACAGTGGTCTTGATTTCGGTACCGGGAAGAAAAATATCCCAGAAAAAGAACAAAACGGCGTGATCTTCGGGGACTACAGTCCCTCACTGGGAGCTACGTCGAACAAGACTTCAACAAGTCAACCAAACGGGAATGTTTTAAGTGGAAGGACTAGCCCCGCGCATGGTCGAAGAGCTAAAGGTGTTGGGGGCAAAGGAGCGTCGTTATTTGGCGATGATCTTTTCACGAACGAGGACGTCAAACCAACAGGGAACCCTTTGTTTGGAGACAGTTCTGCTTTTAATAAAGATAAATCTACTTATCCTTGGGAAAACAAAGTAACTGTAGCAAAAACATCCAGCCAACCACAGTCTCAAGAAGATTCGTTGCTACCTCGAAGGAAACACATTCAAAGCATTGGAAAAAGCACAGAGAAGAACGTTCGCGCCGTGGACAACGCGCTTGATGACATTGATGATGAGATCGAAGAGGTTATTCTATAATGAAATGTTTTTAAAGTTCATATCAAGATATTATATACATTCGAGAGAAGCAAAATTATCCATTTCGTGTACAAGATCGTTAGATTGTTTATAAAAAAATATAGCTTTTCAAAAATATCTTTACTTTGCCTTGCTTTTATTTTCACATCCATACGTTAAAATCCTAAATTTCAAATCAGTATTTCTCATAGCAGTAAGTGACCTTGCTATTCTGAATTTTCAGTCAGGTTTCGAAATAGTCAGTCGATAAGATCTTGTATGTTGATTGATGGAGCAACTCCTTCAATAAAATATTTTTCAAATCATACAGGACTTTTTTATTATTTAGGGGAACAAGCAAGATGGGGTTGACAATCGGGTGCTTTTTTGAGCAGTAAACTTATATCTGTTGGGAAAAAAAAATAGAAAACCAAGAAAAAGATATCAGGGACTTTAGAGATGCAATGTAGTTCTCAAGTTTCTTACTCCGTGGACAGTGCAGTAATACCAATTCATCACCTTTTCCTCTTTGCGTCACTCACCCCAGCCCCTTGCGTGACACCGGCGCTCTCGAAATGAAAACGATTTGGCATTTACCACCTGGTTCCCGGTTCTGTCCTCGTGTACCGGTTCACAAGAGCCGATACAAAAGACCAAACAATACACAACAGCTAACCAATGACTCCTAAACAAAGAAACAACAATGGTTATTCCGTTGTGCACTGGAACACCAGGACAGAACCTGGTTCTCACTTCCAGGAACAGTTTTTTCAGTTATTATAGCAATCTGGTGGGTAAAGGAACACATGCTCGTCCAAAAGGTTTTCTTTTAATTCCCATAAGCTTGATGTTCACTTACACCCCGTAGGTACCGAAGTTCAGCGCGCCTTTCAAGACCTTTGAACCACGCTAAACATTTTCTACAGGCACTCGGTTTCTTACGAATCCTCTTTAATTTACGTAAAAGTAAACATGTTTTACAAAATCAAATAAAACATCTCAAAGTACACGACAGCTAAGGTATTACAACAATGAAAAATATTATTCACGTTTTCCCCCGCGTTTCCATAAACTTGAAAATTGCTCAAAAAGCTCCAATAATTTTGAGGCCATTTTTGGAACCCCTTTCTAAGCTAAGTGGATATTCTAAGATATTTCAAATAACAGAAGGCTAAATGAAAGCTACTCATCTAGATGGGTTATCGTAATCGATTTCAAAATATCTTACGGAGTAGTAACTAGTTAACTTTAAGCGGTCACGGTGCATAAATACCGAGCCGCGAAGCGGCGAGGTAAATATCCACCGCTAGCCAGTGACACTGAGGTAAATACTTGTTTTAGTATATACTAAAAGATTGAGATAATATACACCACAAAAAATTAATTTGGATGATTTCTTCACTTGTCACGGATGCAAGCTGGGACGCCATTTTTTCTCGAGTTGCTCGGGGGCAAATAGCACAGGATATTCGGAGTTTGACTAGCCAATCAGCGCGCGCCTTCACCGCTATCCACTGTTCTAGTATATACTAATTAACAATTATTCTTTGAAATCGAGGTAAATATTCTGCCACTATTCACCGAGATTGAGAAGAATAATTGTTTTAGTATATACACAGGAAGTGATCTCAACAACATTTTCAGAAGGAAACCATTAAAAATCGATTTAATTGACCTCTCAATTCATGCGTGGAAAACGTACAAGCGGTACAAAGCATGCGCGAATTCGCGAAACTATTTACAGAATCTTTGAACATGGAAAATCTATAGTTAATATTCGAAAAAACCTCGGGACAGTCTAGAATAATGGTCCTTAGACACCGTTCAAATCAGTGTGAATCAAAAGTATGCCTTATTCAAAAGTATGCTTTATTTTTGTTTGGCTTACGCATTATTCACTCGGTAGGGGGTGAATAATGTTAATTAGCCAGAGATAGCGAACCAATCAGATTACTTAAAACACCAAGATCACTGAGTGTGTATATACTAATAAGTGATAGCACTCGCTAATTGTCTCTTGATGTGATAAAAAAGACTGGTCTGGTTCGTCTGGTTCTGCTCATGGACTGCTGGCGGGAAAATTACTTGACGTAAGTCTGGACATTGACGGGAAGTACGTTATATGAAAGCCGAGCTATGGAGGTGCCCCACTTTGGGTTTCCCCGCCGAAATTTCCCAAAGCGGTGATTGTTTTGAACCCTTAAAGGAGCAGTGTCACGAGGATTTTGCTGTTTTAGGTCAATTCTGTGCTAAAATCATTATTTTGAGGCTTTAATCATAAACAAAATGCTTCTGTATAGCTACGACGAAGATATCAAATGAATTTTATCAGAGAGGGCTAACCATAATAAATTCCTTGAGGATTTTTGGAACATGTAGCATCAAAACTCGAAAAAATTGGCCAATTTTTTCAAGTTTCAATCCATTTCCATCCATGCCATCCGTAGCGACAGGCGACTTGAAACCGAGTTTAAGTACTTTCCTATAGTCTTCAATAACAAAACTAGATTATTAGTTTTGGAATTCAATTGATGCAAAGGCACCTTCTAGCTTTTTAAAAAGTTGCCAAATAGCGTGCAATGCCCCTTTAACTGTCAAAGCCCCTGGGTAAGAGTTCCTGCATTTATCAATTTACAACTGATGACATAACTAGTCAGAACCAGGGCCCGTAGCTGGGGTATTTCAAGGGGTGTTCGTATCCATTTGTCTGACGAAAAACGTTCAGCGTAGGGTGGGGGTAGGGAAGAAAAGCGCTTTTAATCAAACGCCAGTTTGCATCGCTCTAGTATTGTAAATCGCTTAATTCCCTACTATACAAAAAGCTAGTGCATTATTGGTATAACACTAACAGTCGGTATCAAAACAAGTGGCCACAGTAAGTATCACAGCAAATTTGATAGCTCTACCATTTGCGGATGCATGGTAGCAAATAGCTCCACCACTTCTTCAAAGTCTATTTGCATGTCGTAATGGAATGCATAAGTGCAAGTGAAGCTAATCTATTCTCGCTCATTGTGCATCGCATATAGGTGTTTAACCTTCGCATCGCGCTGAAGGACCTTTCGCAGTTGCAGCTAGCTACGGGCAAAGTGGATAGTATTTTGAGCAGAGTGAATATGTTGGGAAATTCATCCTCGTCGCACTGCTTCAGGGCCGTGGCACACGAGTCCGGGAGCTCTTCCTCCTCTGCATACTTGATTCTCCACCGCCGAAATTCTGCCGGGAAGAGCTGTGGAAGTGGAAGATCGTCCCTGTACATATCGACGACCCCTTGTAACTCTTGCGACTTCGTTTGATTCTCGTTCATTACAGAGGGAACCAAAGGAAGCAGCCTTGAGGCTTGGACGGTGACGGCATCGAAGCGCTCCCCTAGCTGCAAAATGATTTGATCAAGAAATGGAGCAGCCACGTTGATCCGATAATATTCCTTTGCTGCTGGAGCTGGAGCGTTGGCGCGATGACGTTGCCGTGCAGCAACTCTGGGAGCTGTTGGCACCACTCCCACCTTAGTTGCCATTGCCATTGCCTTCTCATACGCATCATCGTACATCTCGTGTATATCGGCGCGCATGTCCTGCTACGACTTGAGCACACTCGAAACCATCGTGAAAGCCTTGAAAATGTCATTGCTCTTCCGTTGCAAATTCATTGTTAGAGCACTCATGTGCGACAGGTAGGGGTATCCAATGACAAAAGTCACGATAAATTCAAAGTTCGTAATGGCTTGGAGTAGGCCAGAGGCATCCCTCTTAGTGGCTGTGTTCCAGAATCTATAGAACTGTGCTGGACAGTCGTCGTGGTGTAGATTACGTGCCATGACTTCCAAAACATACACGACATGTAAACTCGAAGGATTCATAAAAATGCTCGTACGCTTCAGACCTCTCTGCTTATCTGGTAGTAATCATATCTAGCGGGGCGAATTTCTCTTAATTTGCCTGGACCCAAACGGACCTCGCTGTGTTTTTCGTGTTTTTTTTTTTCGCGGGCTCCTGGGCTTTTTAGTTTGTTATATAGTTAGACAGCAGTCACAAAGCGTCCTATGCGGCAGCGTTTTGACCACAATGGCTCCCAAAACCGAAAACAAAACAGTGAAAACAACAAATACTTTATTTTAAATAGGCTAGCGCAGGCCCAATCCTGACAATCCAAGATTCGACGCTCGGTTAGGTCGGAAACAGCAAAAAAAAAATCTTGGGCCTCAAGGGGGGTTCGGTCGAACCTCTCGAACCCCCCCTCCTACGGGCCAGATAACTTTATTAGTGAACATTGTGTTAATTTTTATTTTTGCAGGATGGGGAGGATGTACCCTGAGGGTTGACTAATTACAGATTAAGATAGTATTCTTTTTCAGCCAGAAGAGCCACCAGTCAAATCGCTTATAAATAAGAACTAGAATTGAAGTTATAATTTGTAGTACACAGTTGTCCTTTGTTCTTTTTCCTATTCTGCTGAGCTGGAACGATGCTGATTACAGCTTGCTGCTCACAGAGCTCCCAGCTTTATCCAGAAGACAATCCAGCCTAGTAAAACTGGTTCACCTATACTTTTACCACACTGTAAATCAGCACCAGAGAGCTAATGAGGGTGCCTTTAATTTTGCGATCATTTGAGGCAGTCTGTAAAAGCAGACATGAACATTTCATCCCACTTTCCATCTTGCATATCAAATAAGTACTGTGGAGATTATTTTATTTGATACGACAGTCCAGCATGGAAGTCCAATGGCACCTGTAGAATTCAGAAAAACATTAAAATTATAATAATATTGTAAAAACTTACCAGAGAGAATCAAGCAAATGAGCATTACATTCAACTGCCTATTTAAAATTGATCAATACATACAAAATACAAGAAAAACCTTTCATACGGATGCCCAGGCCTTATTTTCAAGGACCAGTAAAATATTCAAAGCCTTTGTGTTGGACAACTCAGCAATACTCAATGACTTATTTCCCTCAGAATCAAATAGCCTTGTTTTAGTGGGAGTGGAGGGGGGGGGGGGGGGGTGAGGAGGAAGGGGAGGGGCAGGCAATATAGAATAATGCACACCCCATTGAAAGTGGGTTTACCTCTGAACTGCTAGAAAAACACTCAGAAATTTGTACATTTGTCCTTTCACTGATTTTTTGAGCATTTAACAGTATAAAAGTTCAATTTTACTTATCCAGGGATACTGAACATGGATAATTACGGTAGTGCTCAGTAGACCATCTCTGATAATGTGGTCCACATTCACATCCATGAAGGAAGTTTAAGCATCCCTACCTAGGAAGTAAGAATTATACTCTTTGCAGCTTCAAGTTTCTGACACCAGATAACAATGCCAGCATTGTTGGACCAAATGAGTTAAGATTGTAATTTCCAGACGATTTCAAAACCGCTTCGAAAGGCTTCAAAGCTCTTAAAATTAGCCAGTTGTTGTTTTATAATTTTTTATAAAATTTTTTAACTGTAGAATTGTGAAGCGCCATAGAGCAGCTAGTGTATATGGCGCTATATAAATGCCATAATTATTATTATTATTATTATTATTATTATTATTATTATTATTATTATTATTATTATTATTATTATTATTATTATTATTATTAAATAGAGACTTTTTACGTCACATTTTAGTCAACACTTACCTGTTATGCCAGTTGGGAAAGCCAGAATATTGTTCAGTGGATGGAACCACTCTACAGGTAACAATACTACGGGGTCCTTCCTGTATGTGAAGAGAAATGCCATGTGGCAGACAGCCTAGAAATAAGATGAAACAAATCATAAATAAATTAAAAAAAAAATAAATTAAATTCACTGCTGAAAGAAAAAATACACTCAGTCTGACAAAAACCAGTAGTGTGCTAAGCAACTGCAAAACCTAGAGAAAAATTGAAAACTGATGCGTGACACTATAATAACAGTAAAAAGTTAATGAAAAACTCTTAAAAGTGTCAATGAACATTAAAAAATGTACAAACGTTTCGGGCAGAGCCCTTCATCTGTGTAAAAAAGCCCATTGTGGCAAGTTGGCATACCAAAAACCTAGATACTGCCATGACATCTGTTCAATCAGGTAAAAGAACTTCCAGGATTATAAAAAGTTATATCATGTTTGATTTAAATAAATATTAAGCTATAAAGTCCTTACCAGCTGAGTAGCTGGTCCACACAGTGGTTGTTTCAGACCTTATTTGTTATTGGTTAAAGTCTGTGGTTACTGGCCCACGGTGATAGCACAGCTGAAGATTATCCCATTTTCTGCAGTTAGTAGAAAGCAGCAGGACGTATTGCAACTTTGATCCTCATCACCCTCCTCAAACTCTGTCAGCTTGCATCCAGCTAACAGTTTTCTAAACTGCAAAATACTCCTTGACCTTGGTGGCTGGATTTCGCCACCCTAGCTATCAAGTCTGCTCTCCATTTAGTGACTGTGGCTAATAGTCAGTTGATCCTAGCCAAGGCTTGAATCTGGGCTGCTTTCAGATCCAGGGTCCAGTATGCTCTCAGTAGCCATTAGGAGTGACTATTGAGGACATTTTAACTATTGCAATTGTATTGTAATAGGTCACATGGATATTGCAATATTATTGTGATAGTGTAGGTACTATTGCAATAGTATTGCAGTAGTTTTAGAGAATGTCTGTATCTACTTGTTAATGCCTTACACTTAAAGAAATATCTAAGAAGTAGTAGTCAATACAAGTACTGAGAAACACAATGGTGCGATCCTATTGTTGGTTCAAGAATCAAGAAGCTAAAAATGCTAGGTGCAGTAGGTGGATTGTTTTAGGTTTCTTTTTTACTTCTGTCTGGGTGGAGAAAGGTGTCTTTATTTTCCAAACAAGTTAAAATGTTACAAGTATAGAAAGTATCAGAACTATCAATAGTTCGCTACACTATCGCAATTGTTACTGATATTTCATTTTCACTATTGATCCATCCCTATCTCAGCATTAACATTTATTTAGCCTGCGAGCAGGCTCATGCTGGAACACAAGCGCGTGGCAAAGCTGTGAAGTTGAAATTGAGCGGCGAAGCCGCTAGACGAGATAGTGAGCCTGCTCTGATCTCTGCAAATTTTCCATTTTCACCCCAGAAACCACAGAAAAAAAATATGCTAACTTATTTTCACCGGAAGTATGAACTTTGGCAGCTCAGATTTCTCATGATTTCAGAACAACATGCAAGCGTGATATCCATTGTTGGTAAAGTTTTGCCGAAGAAAAACCGTCAATGTTTATGTTTAGCAACAGGGCTCAAAATTAACACTGACTTGCAAATTCACAAAATGTGAGTGATTTTGATAAGCTGTGAGTGAGGAAAATATCCACTAGTAAATGTTTGTGAGTTAAAATCATCCATGTCTCCCAAAAATTTGGAAAGAATTTGCTAGTGGTCTTACCAGTTTGCTAGTGGAAAATATCTTACTGGCCAAACTTTGCAAGTGGACTGAAAAATTAACTTCGAGCCCTCAAGCAAAGAAACACACTTGACTTACTTTGGCACTTTAAGCATAATAGATTGACAGTTTTCTCGCCTTTCCCACATTTTGACCAATGGTACACGTATTTCACTTCGCTAAGGCAAAGCAGAAATGGAAAAAATACAGAGATCAGGGCAGTCTCACTTTCTTGGTGCCTCTTCACCAGACTTCTCCCTGTCGGATCATTTTGCTATTCACCGCTCATGCGCGACTTAAAGGTGAGCCTGCTCGTGGGCTACAATAACATTGCGATGCATCGATAGTTCGATGTATTGTTACACCCTTACTTACTTTGAAATTCAGTTAATATGTACAGTTGAATCCTCTGATCTCAAACTTTCAAGCAAACAAACAAAGAGAAGGATGGAGAGAACAAGGGCTCTAGATAGCCAATACCAAATAACTGAAAAAGCATACCCAAGGGAAACTGGTTTGGCTTGCATTTATAATTAACAGGGAGGTTGAGAGAAAGCAAGGTTCAACTGTACCTTGCTTAAGGTTGGCTGCAAAGAAACTCCCACAAAAATTCAAAGCAAATTATGTAAAATTGACCAAACTAACCAGGATTCCCATAACAATTGCTGCAAGTATTTTCCGTCTCCTTGACACCTTACTACCTCTTTGCTTCACTGAAAAAATATAATATTTAATGGTTACTAACAATAGGTTAAACTGTTAGTTATTGTTAGTAATGGCCCTTAGAATTGTGGATTCATATGTATATCTGCAAAAACCTAGATGAATGAACAAAACAATCAGTTTGTTCTTAGTAGACAATGTTAAAGTGCACCTAATTCCAAAAACTTTTTTTCGCTAAAACAATAAAGCTTATTTTGTGGAGTAATTAGCTGCAAAAATTTTTCGATTTGGTTAAATCTTTGATTTTCTATGGCTTGTCAAAGTACGTAAAATTGCCGCCATTTTGGTTCACGACCAAGTTTAATGGAGAATGGGTCGCGGGACGGATGTGACGTCAAATCGAGAACACGATGATTCTGAGATTCGCATATTTACTTGTTTCTGTGGGAAAGGCTGGAAAAGTTGTTCAGAAAAATGCTAGCCAGGTGCACTGTAGTGTGATGTAGCAACACAACAAACTTACAGGAGGTACTCGGCTTCATGCCATACCGTCTTATGGAGAGATGTCCTGAAGAGAAGAAACGTACAAAGCAGACAAAGTGATGGCTCGATTCGTGCAGAGTGATAGCCGTCTAAGAGTTCGGTGATCTGTTCTATAAAGTATTTCAAACCAGATGATCTTGCTCGATACCTGGATTTTCAGAGAGAGGAAGGGATTTTGCTGACTCAATGACTTAAGCGAGACGAATTTGCAATAACCGCTTGTCCATCGATTCATGCAGCTGTTGTTGCATCTGATCTCAGAAACAACAGCAGTCACTGTTGGCAAAGCCGACAGATAGTTTTGTATTTGCCCGCTACTAATCTTAAAACTCCATTTCTGAAACCATACAGGTTTAATTCCTGGATATTCAGTAACACACTTTAAGATAACATCAGCACCAATATCTTCAAGAACATTAGATCACTCTTCTTTGAGTCTTGACAACCTTCTATCTCTCTTCTATCATTGCCTTCGGGTCTGTCCATCAGAGCTCGTTTGAGTTCTTTGTCAGCATCCACCTCATTTGTGTATCCATTCTTCGTTGGCCAGAGAGTTGTCAGCATATAAATCAGCTCGGCTGTCATCGTTTAACTATTCACTTTGCTTTGTTGACAAGTGAGAATCGTCATTCTCTTCAGCGATATAATAAATTTCGGAGTCTTCTGAGTCAAAGCTCATTTCAGAATCCAACGAAGTAGAAGATATTGTTGATAAAAACAGAAATCTGTCGACTGTGGAGCCCCAGCGAAAAACTTGTGCGGCAAAAAGGCTTCTACGCTCACACAGAGTAAAAGGCCCGACTGGGACAGCCGAAGCTTTCGTTCTGGAAGTGACATCACAGCTTTAATCTCCCCAGACTCCCTATGCTCGGTTGTAAACTGTACAAAACTCGGTTTAAAGGCGGCACAGAAATTCGAGAATTTAACCAAATCTACAAATTTTTGCGGCTAATTACTCCACAAAATAAGCTTTATTATTTTAGCGAAAAAAAATTTTGGGGGTTAGGTGCACTTTAAATGTAGATCAAAGCTGTTTTCATCTAAATTGAGTAATTTATTGATCAAATAAGTTTGGTACAAATAGTTACTATTATGATAATCATTGTTTATAGCTATTACTTTCATGGTTTCTTATACTAAAAAGTCAAGCTACCTTGAAGGTCTATGGTCTTTCAGTGCATTATTACTTTCTGAGGTTTAGTTACTTACTAAACGGGGTCATTACCATGCTTTTGTAACTTCATACAGATTAAAATATTTTAGAAAATACAAAATGTAGTGCATTAAGAAAATATGTGCACTGATTGGTTTAAAACCATGTTTTTATAACTCTGTCAATAGAATTACAGAATTGGCATGAGCTATTAATGTACTGTCTGGTAATGGTGGCACAAGCAAAGATAATTTACATCTTGATGAACAAAGTAAGCAAGTACATGAAGTTTTCATTTCTCATTGTGGAATTTCCAAAGAGAAATAAGATAGCATGTTTCAACTGTGAAAGTGTGGGAGATTTTGAAAAAACTGTGGAAACACTCTCCTTTCAGCTCATGTTCTCACATTATTTCTCATTCTCCCAAACTTTCCCATGTTTTCTACTTCTTAAATAGCACTTAATGTATTTAATTTTTTTTTCCGAGTGAGCAAGTTTGATAACCAAAATGTTTTTCCAAACTAACATCGTTGCTTTACCTAACTGAGAGAGTTCCTCACTTAACTTGCTGAGCTGCCTTTGAAGTCGCGTATATCGAGCAAACTCATCCTAAAAAGATTCAAATTAAAGTAAAATGTTAGCCTAAATATATCACTTTGGTTTTCTTTTATCACTGATTTACAGAAAATCTACAGTACAATATACTTATAGTAGAAACCTGTCACATGTCTTGTTGAAAACAACATAACTCAAGTTCGCTCGCAAGCATTGTTCATATCTGGCATGCCAAAATATATTTCATTGCAAATGAAAACTCCAACAAACACGTTTTCCCCTCCTAAGCACTTGCTTATGACTTGCAGAACAAGATATATGAAAATTCAAACTTGGTTTTCATTCGTCCAGTGATTCGATTGTACAGCAGGATCGAGAAACAAGGCAAAGAAAAAAATGTATTGACTGTTTGTTTGTCGATGCAGATATCCTTTTAGCAGCATTTGTAGGAAAAGACTTTTGTCTTGATTTTTGTTATGCAGAAGAATGCCACAGAAAGCACAGTTATGAGAGTGAATAAGAAAAGCAAACACGCACGTCAAATACGCGCAAACGTGTGTGCTGGCACACATTTTTCAACACTTGTTTGTGCAAAAATTGTGTTTGTGTTTTGCATGTGCATAGACCGCTTATCTCTGACCTGTACTGTATGAAATACGTGTAAAATTCAAGTACATGTACAATGGGTTTGCAATTCCCTTCAGTTAATTTTGCTCCTCTTCCTGCTGATAATCAGAAAGGTTAATATGTCACAGCAAACAATTAACAGGGTGTTTGAAAGTGAAGATAATCAGCCTAAGATGTTTCTTAGCCATATTGATAAAATACAGTCTCATTCCAAGTTACAGGTAAGCTTATAAGTTGTTTTAAAAAAAACTTGAGATCTTTTGGATTCTATGACTGCAACTTCTGTTTAAGACGTTTGTGGAGGACTGTGGATAGGGGGTAAAATCAAGACTGCGCACAGACTGTAGTTACTGCTCACTGAGGGCAGCTGACTGGAGCGTTTTTCAGACTAACCTGAGTGTTATTTAGGATCAATGTGTTTACAGTTAGCATTCAATATTATAACGGAAATCTGTAGTATTCAGTCTACATTTTAACCCTAGTCTGCAGCCTGTATTTTACTCTCAATTATCTTTTCCCCTCCTTTCTGCAGACTGCAAGTGTGCGGTCCGGAGTATGCGTTTTACACTGATCGGTTAACATCATAGACACGCTACCTGGGCACTTATCTTCAGTTCCTCACTTTTAAGTTGCATGATCGTGTCTCTCAAATGTTGCTCATTTTGTTCTTCACCCGTGAAGACGCCTGGCAGCTTTAGACAGCAAGGAATGAACGATAAAACAAGAACGTTACAGGCTCTTAGTCACAAAATACATCAAATAGATAAGGCTATCAGCTACAAAGACAATTGTTTTACCCATTCAGCAAGTAATCCGGACATCTTATAAAGAATCCTCATCATAAAAACGTACGAAAACACAAACACCACCATTGAGGTCGCCATTTTCGTTTTTATGCTACTGCCCAGTCTTTACCGTGACTTTCCCTCGTCCCCGGCTCCCTTACAGTGGAACATTACTCGGCCACACTTACCCCGCTAACTGAGTTTAAGTTTTGTTGTCTGAAACTGTTGTATATATCAGGGGAAACGAACAAGAACTATTAAACTATTTCATTTCTTTTCTTCTTGTTAGGCTAAACTAAGTTGAGCCAAACAAACACGCAAAACACGCCACAGATGAGAATTATGGTCAGTAGGTCTTAGTTTTCGAGAGTCTGATCTAAGCTTGCCACACCTTAGTTATTCCAAGTATTCAGCATGTTTATTTGCAACCTAGATGTTAAAACGCAACACGGCTCTCAAGGAGTCGCTTAATTAAGAGAGGTCTTGAATGTCAATCATTTCTGTCCAATCAGATCATAGGATGTATTCTTTTCTTTTAATGCAAGTAAACAAACGTAATGGCGGTCAATAAGTAAGGCGGACACGTGAATAGAGCGGAGGAGGTTTAATTTCGTGATTCACGTCATGTTGTTTACATCAGTCAGGGTACATTGGATTATCATTTATCAGCAAATTTGTCTTGTCTACATGCGGTCCCTTTAAATCACATACATGTAATATCACACAGAATCCCGACAACTTTGCTAAAGTTCTTTTTAAGCTGAATGGAGCTTGCAGTTACAGACCCACTGACTAAGGAAGGCGTTTAATGTTGTCAAGATCATTTTGCAGTCAACATATGAGACTTGCGGTAAGGTAAAACGGAGCTTTTGGAAAGTTGTAGTCATTTATGCATGCAAATTTGATAGTTCTGTACAAACTATATATTGGGCACTTCATATTTGAGTCGATGTAAAACTTTAAAGGGAGTTGAATGGGTACTTTGTTGATCCTCTATCGCTAAAGATTTATTTTCAAACTTGGGCTTAATCACAAGCCCAACGCTTTTTTCTTCTTGGATTGAATAGTAAACCTTTGTAGTATCAGGCATCTTATGAGAAAAACGGTGATGTAGAAATTTCATAGCGACAAGTTTCCGTGACAGTGGGCGGAAAATCAGTAGTTTATGATTAAGATCTATCAGCGAAGCAATAATTCTAAATCTCTTGAAATGAGTTCAACAAACCAATTACTTGCTCTCCATACTAATTATTCAGTTCCAAAGGCTAATTCCTAGTGCCTTTGTGACTTTATAAGCGTTTTGTTTACCTTTCAAAACAATCAAAAAAGCCTTTTCTTTTAAAATGTATTTACATTTTTTTGTAGGACCTTTTAGGAGTCCGGTTGTTTATCCTCCTCCTTCGGGCTCACAAAATCGAACCTAATTTTCTCATGAATTCCTTAATCTCTCAATATTTAATTTAAGTACTTGCTGAATGTTAAACAGTTAGATTCGCCAAAGGTTATTTAAGCAATAGACCACAAGTTTCTATGGTTTAGAGGCTGATAAACCACGCGGGATGTTGGTAGAACACAAGAAGAATTCGTAAATCACGAGCCGCATGCGAGTGATTTACGAATTCTTCAGAAGACGAGCGATTTTTCCATTAGTTTTCCGGCACAATAACCGTAGTTGATTGACCAATCAGAGCGCGCGCATAGTGATTAGGTTATTATAAAGAAGGTCATAAAGAATCAAATGTAAAATTTAATTTGATTACTCCTGGTTATAAAATGTTTTCCAGCTGATCGAGGAAGATGATGAACATGTCATCTGAAGAATACGTTTTGTTCAGCCATTCGATTGTAGTCTTCACACTTGTTACTTTTTTAAAAAACATTCGCTCAGGTCTTAATCTAACTTGCAACCAAGTTGTAACAATTATTTTATCATTCGAGGCAAATAAAGATATCTCATTTTAATCTTCATTGTTTCCATTATAGGCAGTCATGAAAACGCACTTACTTCTCGGGATTCTAGCTATCCTTTGGCCTGTCAACCTAACAACTGCGCATGCTTACAGCAATCAGATTAAAATGATATCAAGCCGTGATGATTTGGGTAGGTTGATTCCTTTATAATAAATGAATTACTTCCCCCCTCCCGCTTGGAAGACTTTAAAGAAAACATAAGAAATAAAAAAAGCTTTCAAGTCTTTTTCTTAAAATTTCTCGTTTTTAAGGCTTGTTCAAAAAACCCTAGCTGCTTTAAGTTCGGATATATTTTTATTGGCTTAGAGATCTTTCTCGCAGTCGCATGCAGTCGGTCAACATTGTCGTCTCAAACAGAAGCTACCCAGAAGTAAAAAATAACGATCTTTCTCCTTTGTTGATTAGCCATTGGTAGAGATTTTTAGAAAGCCACGATGTCTGAGTAACTCTATTTTATTTATTTTTAGGTTTGAAAGATTTCACTGGGGCAAAAGGGGTCTTATCAGGTATATATTAAATGTTTCATACACCTCTAATCATTTCTACTTCTTTATTGGTGTAAAATTCTCGATGCTCAGTAGCGATTGTAGCTTTTGAAAAACAAAAGAACCGTGCACTTAAGGTCACATCGTGAAAAATGTTTGTTGATACCACTCAGATTTCAAACACTCAATACACCTCTTGGTGTATTTTTGGGAACATCTTTTGTGAAGCAGCTATGTGCGCTGCGACTTTATGTCAGGATTATGGTACTCAGTGCCAAAAACAGATATATACAGATATATGACGAGCGCTAGACACCTGTGAAAGTTCAAACAGCCAGACTCTATGGCCAGTCTTGCTGTCGAAGATGTGCACTGATCATCAAGGGCAATTTTCCAACTATGAACTTCGCGATGATATTTTTCAACACTGTTTAATCTACAGACAACCCTTGCCCAACGAAATACACCAAGGTTGGTTGCTATAACGACAAGAGAAAGGCATCCAAGAGAGCTATGGGAGATCTATTGTTCCAAGA
>JAHPZR010002062.1:25000-27500 GCA_019787425.1 Platygyra sinensis
CTTAAGTCTGCCTGTATCTTTCTCTTCGACCTCTTCGTACTGAGACGTATAAAGTGAGGGAGGGGGGGGGGGGGTGGTGCTACGGGAACAGGAGACAGAATCCTTTCCCCCCTCCGGTACCTCATCTTTTCTATCCTGCTCTGCCTGCTCTCGTTCCCTGTGACAGATATAGTATCCTGACCTCTAGGATGCCAATGAAAAGGACTACTCGAAGAACATCAATGCAACAGTGTAAAAAGCAAAACAAGAAAAAAAAGAAAGAGACCTTTGGTTTAGAATTCTATAATTGCAAGTTTTCTGACGACAATGTTTATTTAAAGGACCGAAAAAATTAGCATGAAAATAGTCCAGGATGGATATAGCTCATGAAGCAGAAGCCTCTGCATGAAGTTAACGCACGCTACGTGATTCTCATCGATCGGTCATACTTTTTACCAAACAGGAAGCATAAGACTTTGAAACTAATAAAAGTGTTTATCTTTTTGGAGAAAATTAGGAACTTTTCTGTGACGAAAATTCCCGAGTCATTTACAAAGGAATTCAAAGCTACTGAATAGTTAAACCTTCTAAGTAAATATCGCTGTTGAGCTTGTTAAGTATGAAGAACACTTTATTAAAGTCCATACTTGTGTAAACACGGGGGAGGAAAAAAATTCCTGCATAACAAAGCTGTTATCCATCAGGAGTTAGAGAGCTTCTGATTAGTTTTAGGTGGTGAGTAGATTCCTTGCCATCGCCTTAGGGACAAACCATTAGTTCTATCCGTGGAAGGCATCATCTTGTAGCTAGTACTGAAGAGTTGAAAGCTTGGCTGTTGGAAAGGTAATTTACATTGATTTTAGTTTGTAGAAATACGACAAAACTAGAAACTTGTAAAATTATGCAGGTGAATGTTTTGGCACCGGCATCATCCCGGCTTCAGAAGAGACATGCATGACTATGAGTCGTTTTATAGATGAAGACCGAGTTAAAAGAACCACTGTATTCATGAATTATAGACGAGTTTAGATGCAAAATACAAAGTTGCTTGCCAATTTTTTTTATCATTTACAAAACGTTTTTTTTTTTTATCGGTACGGAGGTTTAACTTAACCTCTGACATGGAGGCAACCGATAACTGCATTCTTTGAACACTAAGTTAGTAAATTTTCGTTACCCGTATTCCAATTTGGTTTCTTCTGAATTGGAAAAGAAACACAACATGTCAAACATGTACAATCTTCATGTCAATTATTTTCTTTCGCGAATCATCACCATTACGAAAAAAACAGGGTTTGAATATTTGTTCGTCGGACACTGCGAATACATATTTTCAAAGAGGTATTTCTGAATTCCTTCCTGCAAGGAAACGAAATTTCAAAGTTACGCAAATGCAAAAGAGCTGACAGCCCATGTGGGAGATCTTTTTGACTTACTAGCTCTAATAAATAACTTTCATATGGGGGATTTTTGACGAAAATATTAGCTGTCGAAGAGATTTTAAACTTTATGATCAGCTCGCATATGTTTAATTTCCAAAGCAAACATTTGCAACTTTTTTAAATGGCCGCCTCGTATAATTTAATGAAAATGCACGGATGTCAAAGGTTTCGGAGTGATACTTGTAGGTAATTGATAATATACAAGAATTGAGCCGGAATGCTACAACTGCTTTGCCACAAAGAATTCTAACATACAACCGACACAGGCTTTTAAGTTTTCGTGTCGGAAGGGTTGTTTACTTTTATTGAGGGTTTAAATTATTGACTTTTTCAGAAGCAGGAGTTTTAACTCTAAATGCTTTTTTTAAAGCGACACATTTTAAACCTATATTAATCATGATCCACGACAAAGTTTGTATATACTGAGGTTTTCTTGCTTGCGTGAACAATGAAAGACTCAAAGACTTCTTTTGCGGTCTTTTTGCCGCTTCACACAACTGCAAATTCATTAATAATTATATTCACTTGCAACCATGAATAAATGAATTAACAAAAGTGTAGTGGCTAGAGCTTAGCGCTATAACCTTGGAGAAACCTTTTCAAAAGTCTGTTACATGCTTAAGGTCCCAAAAAATGATAGTGCGATGTGAAGAATTTTCTTGGGGTAGAAATTTCTCACGTATTTGGGGCTTTGGTCATGGACTTTTGGGGTTGATGAAAGTCGTTATTAAGCCATGCGGTGAATTGTATCAGATCCATTGAAAAAAGCAACCTACACGCAAATGACAGTAGACCTGCTATATGCTGAATTGAAACCCGGGCAGTTGAAAAGCCCCCAAAAATCTTGTAACCTGAATGGATTATGAACAGGTGCTAAGAACTGTCCTACGTCTAATTTCAAACTAGTAAGGGTGCAGTTTTGGCCTCCCAGTTTGGCCTTATTTTCCCCATCCCGTACACAGTATACTAAAATTTCACCCCCTGCCTCCGGGGATCAATTGTAAGCATTCTGATACAGTTCGTTTTGTCTGCACCCAATTGGTTGTGTCACTAAAGATCATCATCTGACCGATCAATAT
>JAHPZR010002062.1:32500-67500 GCA_019787425.1 Platygyra sinensis
TGATGATATCTTTGCCAATAGAGTGCTTTGTTATTCACAAATTGGAACGCTCAGTTCCACCCGACTTCCACTTATAGTTACAACGTGGTATCACAACAGTGACTTCCTTCGACCGGGGCTAGGAAAATATTTCTGCTTTTCGGGGTTTAGGAATGAAAGTGTTTTTGGAATGAGACAACTGTCAAACGTCTGTCCAGAATTTTCAGATTTTTATATTTATCCAGACAAATTCAACGAAAGAACTGAAATTGTCCCAGAGTATCTTGACAGTGTGTAAAACCCGGCTATTATAGAAGAAGGCCATTTAAATTTTAAATCACTCGACCGCTAAAACCTACATAAACCTTCATTGACATTTTATATAATGCACGGGATTAAAGGCTGTCAAAAATTAAGCATTTTTTATCAATTATATAGAGTGTCCGGGAATTCACATATGGTATATTTTGAAGGCGGCTCTTATGTATCTGACTTTCTGACTTGTGCTAAGCTACTCATTAGATATCTTTCCTGAAAGGCGCCGTCTTTTTAATCTTAAGAAGTCCGTTTGGAGCTACCAACCTGCACTATAACTTTCGCAGACGCCGTAAAAGAGAAGTAAAAATTATCAGTTCCGAACCGATTTCCGGGAGTGCAGCTTGAGGCAAACTGCGAGCTTTGAGGAACAAATAAGGCCCAAGGACAGAAATCAGAGCATATTTTCGCGCCAAATGGAGGCTGTTGTGTTTATTATCATTCAAATATTTACCGCAACAGCACAGTTTTGAAAATTGAGGACAATAACTCGCATATTCCCCAGTTTTAGCGCGGGGCAAAAATATTTCCCGCAAACAAAGCTATCAGAGATTGCAAAAATGTTAATTAATCATGCCACCATTGTGTTCTTTTTTGTTCATTGTAGTTCAAGACAATGCAGTTAAGAGCCACTTACTTACTGCTGTTCACCTTCATTACTGGCTCTGCAGGACGGCTCTTTCGGAGAGCAGGTGAATGAAAACAAAACATAACTGGAATTTCTGGTTACAATATCCCTACATGAGGTTCTACATTGTACCACAGAGGAAACGTTTAGGGAATCTAACACACTAGTGCCATCACCACTACCACCATCACCACCGCCGCCGCCACCACCACAACCACCACCATCATCATCATCATCATTATCATCATCATCATCATCATCATCTACATTAAGAACTTCATTTGAATCATATTTCTTGTAATTTGCCCACAAATTACCTGTAGGTATACACCTACGTGTAGAAATTTCCTTTACTTTAATTGTTTTATTCTCTTTAGAAACCAATGATGAACAAAACACAGTGGATATGTCTCTGAAAGATTTAGCAGAAGCTGGTAAAATCGGTTTTTCTCATATAATTTTTTTTTTGTTTTTATCTGTACAAGAGAAACCCCTCCAACTTTCAACGATTTCAGGTATAAAACCTGAAATCTTTTACAGAAGCCATTTTTCCACACTCCGTGCTTTCTTCATTATTCAAAGTAAGGTTCCCAGAGAACTGTTGGAAAAGAGCACTTTAAGGCTAAGGAAAGAGCTGAGATATGTTTCGCGAATTGCGTCCCTAAGTGTGGGCGCCATTTTGTGAAGTTCGATGACGTCACTATAGAATAATCTCTTGATATATATCTCTTGATATGTGACTGTTTTCCAAAATTGATGTCTAAAATGTTTTTTTCTGTGCACTTGTGTATCCAGAGAACTCCATCAATATGCGTGGTTACTCGGGCGTGTGCGATGTCAACTACGTAAAGATTGGGTGCTTTAAAGACAAGAAAAATGACCGAGCACTTTCACAGGAACTCTTTCAAGATTTAGGTTCAGGCGATCCCAATTATAGTGGCCAAAATGTGGACTGGACCGACTATAGTACATATCTTAAAGGGTAAGGGGGTAATGGCGGCTTCTATTTCTTGCAGTACGGTTTGAAAACAAGAACGTCTTGTTCAGTAGTTACAATATTTTAGAAGACAAATCCAATTCTCAAACTTTATAGTTCATCAAGTGAAAACAAAGAAAATTATAACCGTGAAGAAGGTTTGCATGACTGGTCTTAATTAGCGTACTTTTTGACGATTTTACTTCTCCGTTTACTCCTTAGCTTTTGTTTCGATTGAGAAGATATATCAAACACTCGAGACAGTGTTTCATTCGCTATCCAGACACCTTGAATTCGTCAAAAATACTCCGCTGTGCGTCGTATTTTCAACTCTGTTTTCGGTATTTGCATATCCTGATGAAACACTGTCTCTCTCTCTTGTTTGATTTCCAAAGACTCAAAGAAGAGAGTTGAAAATACGACGCGCAGCGGAGCATTTTTGATGAAATTCGAGGTGTTTGGATAGCTGATATGTCTTCTCATTCGAGACAAAAGCTAAAGAGTAATCGGAGAGGTAAAATCGTCAAAATCTATACACCGAATGCAAATATGGCGGACCACTCGGTCGTCGCCCGGGACGAGTCGAATGAAAGCGAGGCTAGTTGGGCTTTGATGTTTTGTTTTAAAATGCTTTCCCAGAAAACTCTTGCTTTGTGGTCGATCTGTTGTTTTATTTCGCTGTGCCTACGAGTTGCTGTGTTTCTGAATGCGACGAGAGGGGATAGAAATCTTCCACCGTTAACCTCTAAGGGAAAATAGTGGATCAATGCAATTTGTTGAGACGGAGAAAAGGAGTTCACGATCGCCGCGGGGACTAAAGTTTGTTTGCTATGTTTCAGGATAGAAGATCTCAGAAAAATCGTTTAAATGACGAGCTTATGTGGTGTCTGGTGGTGTTCCAACACGGTTTTCATGG
Organism: Platygyra sinensis; assembly: GCA_019787425.1. Classification (NCBI taxonomy): domain Eukaryota; kingdom Metazoa; phylum Cnidaria; class Anthozoa; order Scleractinia; family Merulinidae; genus Platygyra; species Platygyra sinensis. Next base: position 35,315 of record JAHPZR010002062.1, read on the forward strand.
CCAATACCCTCCCCAAGTTAAAGAAAAGGTCTTCTTGAATGATATCCTCTGTCTCAAAGGAAGAAGTTATTTGCGTTCGCGTCCACTAGCACTCGCATCATTGCACAGAATCGCACGAAGTAAATATAAATACTACGGTGCAATAACCAAGCGAATGAACTTCAACTGCCCCGTCGCTGAAACCAGTGAAAGCATTGAGCCAAATGACAACAACTTGGAGCTAAATGCGAACGCTTACACATTTTCTAAGATCGATTCCACCCTGAACTTAAACAATTCCTTCGGCGAATGTGAACTCCTTGCCTTTGGTTTCCCCTCAGAGGCGAACGAGAAAACTGAAAAAAAGAACACTTTCTCTGCTGTGGAAGATTCCACTCTGTTGCGGTGGCATTTAGGAACACAAAAACGCGTAGGGAGGGCGAAACAAAGGGACCAAATCGACAACGAAACAAGACTTTCCTGGAAAAGCATTGTCAAAACAAAACATCGAAGCCCAACTAGCCTCGCTTTCATTCGACTCGTCCCAGGCGACGACCGAGTGGTCCGCCATATTTGCATTCGGTGTGTGCTAATTAAGACCGGGTTTCCAAACCTCCTTCACGGCTTGATGAATTAGTACGTGAAATACTTATCTGAAATATAGAATGTACAATTCAATTTTGTTTTTCTAGAAGAGGCATTAGATTTCAGTATGCGTGATCATTTCGATTTTCACTTTTATTTGTGAAAGAAATTGAGGACTGAAATACAGCAAGGGGAGTTTCTCGGGAAGAGAGTCCCTCAACATCTAAATACTGATACCAAACCTTGCAAAAGCATTATGTTACTCATGTTTGGGAGACAAGAATTGTCTCAGTGAAGCAATAGCAGATTTGCTGTTTGCTTCTCAGACTCATCAATAATTCACGGTCGTGGTCAACCATTTGTCGTTGAGTTTGATGAAATGTATCAAACACGAGAGAAAGTGTTTTCTTCGGGGTATCCAAACACCGAGAAGAGAGCTGAAAATACGACGCGCAGCGGAGCATTTTTGATGAAATTCGATTTGTTTGGATAGCCGTTGAAACACTGTCTCGAGTGTTTGATATATCTTCTCAATCGAAACAAAAACTGAAAAGTAACTGGAGAAGTAAAATCGTCAAAATCTATGCTAAATAAGACCGGATATCCAAACCTCCTTCAGGGTTGTGATCAGTTTTCTTTGTTTTAACTTGATGAATTATTAATGAGTTTGAGAAATATTACATGAAAATATTTATCTGAACTATAGAATGTACAATTCAATTTTGTTTTTCTAGAAGAGATTTCAAGTGTGCGTGATCATTTTCGATTTTCACTTTTATTTGTGAAAGAAGTTGAGGACTGAAATACCGCAATGAGAGAGTTTCTCGCGAAGAGAATCCTTCAACATCTAAATACTGATACCAAACCTTGCAAAAGCATTATGTTACTCATGTTGGGAGACAAGAATTGTCTCAGTGAAGCAATAGTAGATTTGCTGTTTGCTTCTCTGACTCATTAATAACTGCATGGGCGTGGTCAACCATTGTCGTTGAGTTTCATATAATGTATCAAACACGAGAGACAGCGTTTCATCGGGATATCCAAACACCGAGAAGAGAGTTGAAAATACGACGCGCAGCGGAGCATTTTTGACGAAATCCGAAGTGTTTGGATAGCTGATGAAACACTGTCTTGAGTGTTTGATATAATTATCTTTTCAATCGAGACAAAAACTGAGGAGTAAACGGAGAAGTCAAATCGTCAAAATCTATGCTAAGTAAGACCAGGTATATCCAAACCTTCCTTCGCGGTTGTGATTTTCGTTGTTTTAACTTGATGAATTATTAATGAGTTTGAGAAATATTACGTCAAGTCACAAAGAAGTGACTAGTGCCTAACATGCACGTTTTCTTTAGGCTAGCATGTCGATGCGCCGAAAGCAGTAAGCAGAAAGGGTTTACTTACTTCGGCCTCCAAGAGTACGGACGATGTTTCAGCGCGCCGCATGCCGCCTCAAGTTACAACATGCACGGTAGCTCAAACAGGTGTTCAAACCAGCACTACCAGAGCTGTGACGACCATGCTTGGGGCGACTGCGTAGGAAAAGCTAAAGAAGTGAACTACGTGTATGAAGTTGTCGAAGGTAAAAAGATATTAATGCCGTCCTTTTGACCGCCATACATGTTTGGGTTACTCCTTGCACTCGATAACGCGAACGTATTCAAGGGTGTTTTATTGCGACTTAAGTTGCATTTCAGAATGTTCTGTAAAATATGTCTCATCATCATCATCATCATCATCATATTCATCTTCATCTTCATCTTCATCTTCATCTTCATCTTCATCTTCATCAACAACAACAGCAACAGCAACAATAACACCAACCACAATTACAGCCACAACAACAAAGCCACTCATATTGCTACTCCCACCACGAAAACAACAAGAACAGTAACAATACAGCTGTCACGAAAGCTTGCGTTGTATTTGGTTATGTTAAATGTCGTCGCTCGCAAGTTCATTTGCTTGAAAATTAGCTTACTTTTAGGGTTTTAATTTGTTGCAATTTTCTTTTCTCTTTTTCTTCTTCTCAATAGCGAGCAGTGCTGACGGAGAGATCAGTTATGGAAAACCAGCATACGACCAAAACGATTATGAAACCCAAAATTATGAGAATTAAATAAAATTGGTCTTTTTTAACAGATACTCATTCTTTGGTGTGGTGTTGTTTCGCATTGTGATAGATGCATGAATGTAATTGACTAGATTTGCAAAGCAAACCCGCTTTTGTACGCGAGCTCAAGCGAGCTGCTCGCGCTCAGATATGTCCAGAATTGAACGCTAATGAGATTCGAATTTCTTATGATAAGTATCACAAAGTGTCCTCATCGGTTAAAAGTCACCTAAACACACACAATTCAGTCAAATATGAAGTAGTATGGAAATTTCAAATAATCCTGCCAAATATGAAGTACTAATTAAACAATACTTGCGTTCAATCCTGGACACGAGCGCTCGCGCTCGTCACGAAATTACCGAACTAATGCTCTACGAAAGTTGAATACAATAATTTATTATTGGGTGATTTCAAATAAATCTACATTCGGGAACACTTAGCAAGAGAATGCGAATTTTCGTGGCACAGGCTGGAGATACGCGCGAGATGTCTTGTCTCCGTCGAAGCATGGAAACCAGTTGGCGTCGCAAGGGTTACTAGGTGTGTGTCTGGTTTTTAGTATTTCGTTTTAGAAAACAGTCCTAAGAAAGCACGCGCGCTGATTGGTTGAAAATCGTGTTTGTATAACTCGATGGAGACACAGAACTAGCGCGCGCTTGTTGACGTAGTGATGGCGCGAGCAAAGAGAATTTACATTTCGATAATCAAAGTTAACAAGTTGTTTTCCTTTTTCTCGTCGTGGTGTTTTCTAAAAGAAATAGAAAACATGTACATCGTGTTTGTATCGAGTTATACAAACACTCGTGAAAGTTTGGGAGAACTCGAAAAAGCTGTGGAAACACTCGCCTGCGGCTCGTGTTCCCACAGCATTTCTCGTTCTCCCAAACTTCCACTCGTGTTTGTATAACTCGATACAAACACGGTACATGTTTTCTATTTCTTAAGTAAAATATCGTTCTTGACATTTGTTATGTGCCAGGTGGAAAATAATGAAAGCTTGGAAGGTCTATTTCCTAATGGTCTTATCAACTGTGGAAAGTCATTCTAAAAAGATTCGATTCACTGTATAAACTGGGTCGTCAAAGTTTCTGGATAATTTGGTTCTATCAACTGAGTTGATAATGTGAATTGACCACTGCAAAGAGATTCGAAAACTGACGTTTCCAGCGTTAGCTTTTCGTCGGAGTTAATGGAGGAATAGGCCTTTTGCAACAAACGATCACATGGTTCAAAATCCGCCATACTGGAGGGCGAGCTCATTATTATTCCCGCACTGGGACGTTAAAACAAAGGCCAGTTACGCTTGACTGGTTGACGTCTCTTTGTTTTAACGTCCCAGTGCGGGAATATTAGTGAGTTTTATGCATGACGTTTACGGCAGACGGCGAACGGCAAAGTTCACTTCTGATTTTCTATTCTTTTCTTGTATTCCTTAAATAAATCATACAAAAATAGAAAAGTGTCTCTTACTATTCACTGCAAACAAAAAAATTTTGATTCTACTGTACAGAGAGCTGAAGACAGACGGCAAAAGTTTCATTTTTGCCGTTTGCCGTTTGCCATAAACGTCATGCTTAAACTCTCTTTTTTTTAGGGACCTTACGCAAAACACGACGGCAGCGGCAACGAGAACGTCACGAAACAAAAGGTTTAATTAGCAGAACAATAACTGTGCACGTGCATTATAATTCTGGGTACATTTCTTTACCGTCCTCTGCAAAAAAGCAACGTGAAATGATCAATTTCTGCGTTGTGTGGAGAACGTAAACCATAGAGGCTAATTTTTCGTAATTCTATTTGAAACTGAACGCATTCGTAGCATATTCAGCAGGGGCAAGTTTTCATACCGACAAACACACTGAATAGATCTAAACATATGAGAAATTTCAAAGTAAAATATAAACACATTTTTCACTAGGCGTCGCCGTCGCCGTCGTCGTCGTAGATGCGTAAGGTCCCTAATAATGAGCTTGCCCTCCAGCATGGCGGATTTTGTACCATGTGATCGTTTGTTGCAAAAGGCCTTTTGTGGATTGTGGGTGGTTTATATACAGAAAGATGGAACTACGCTATTGGTTGGTGCCTGGTGACCTTAAAAACAACAGAATAAATTAGTTGTATGAAAAGCGTTCGTCGATACCATGAGGATTAAAAGTACTGATTTGAAACACAAATTTTTGTTCTAGAGTTTTGCGGCTTTTCGTGCTTACTTGATGTAGGGAAAGGCCGCATACCGCCCTATGTTGCTTAGAATGATTGGGGAAATAATAGTGTCTCCCAACCTGTTTAGATGCGTTTTTGTCGTCTTTCTCTACGTCACGAAGGTGTTCTCGAAATCGGTCGCCTAGTCGTCTCCCTGTTTCGCCGATGTATAACTTTTTGTAAAGAGTGCAAATTATGCAGTAGATGACATTGGCTGAGGTACAGGTGAAATGATCAGTGATCTTTATGGGTCGCTTGGGTCCTGATATTTTCTCAACGTTGCGGATGAAAGGACACGTTTTGCGTCGTGCGTCTTAAAAGTTCAGGGCTGGTCACTTGTTTGGAATGCACTTCTGACTAAAAAATTTACCTATGTTTTTGTCGCGTTTGAATGAAATTAATGGCGGTTGCGAAAAGATTCTACCAGTAACCGGATCGCTTGGAATGATGGATTTTACTGGGAGGGTGAAATGTGAGGGTGAATGGAATTCGCTCTAATTTTCATGCATCTTCTCTCTCCCTTTCTAATCAATATCTTCGCCAAATGCAGTCTGCTCAAAATAAACATTATGAGGATTACTATCAGAGCTATGTGCCAAAAACCTGACGGCCTCAAAAAACATATTCTACAATAACGCTGTGAACTGTCTAAAATCTGTCCAGCTGTTTTAGTACAATTTATTCGCGCCAAAATTGACTTAATGGTATGGCACCGGCTTATATTAGCGATTTCATTAATGTCTTCATTATAATTTTCTTTTGTCTCGAATCACCATGCTATTGTACATTTCTGTATCTTATGAATTCACAAACGCGCGATTGCTTTCCGGCGACTTTCCCGAGGCATGCTAAAATATTCCGAGCTAGCACTACAACAACAATAAACGTTATAGTAGAGCTAGTTCGGGATATTTTAGCATGCTTGGGAAATTTACCGGAAAGCAATCGCGCGTGTTATGAATTCATGATATACATAAATGTACAATAGCATGGTGATTCGAGACAAAAGAAAATTATAATGAAGACAACAAACAACATGAGTGAAAATAAGCGCAATATTTTCCTGAGTGGACGCTGAAAATTAGCAGCCTTTAAGCATTTCAATTTATTTGAAACTCCGGTATTACGTTAAATATGGATTAATCTTATTGAGGGCCAAGTATAAGAAAAATTCATCGAGTGGTTTTTAATTCCCACCCAATTTAAGAATTTTAGGAGCATTTGTTGATAGAATGCAAAATAACGGCCTACACCAGTTGATATTCACGCCAATGTTTCTGAAGATCAATCTGAGCGATTTCTCTGAGATTTTCACTCGAGGTAATTATATGTTAGAAGATTCATTTAAGACCAGAATGCCATTTAGTCAAGTCTTGTGGACATAGTTTGCAATAGCATTTAAAACAACTTTGCTTTTGTTGCATTTTGACACCTCAAAAATTCACTCGTAATTTTCTCGAAAACGCTCTTATAGATATTTTGGCAATTTTGTCATCGTTGAGGCAGCTATGTCAAGTCCGAGATCTCAACGTCGTATTTCCGAAATTATGTCTGGTGGCAAGTTATTCGGTCTTATGTAAAATGGAGCATGGCGTCATTTCGTTGCTATGGTAACTCAGATTTTGGTGGAATGTATCCCATTTGAAACTTTCATCTTTCTCTAGCACTCCACTAACTTTTGATTTTCTGTTGGATTGATAATGGTGGTGCTCTAGTCGCTCAAAGTCGAACGGTATCGTCACCTAAAAATCCCATCGAGCCACCTTAACGACTATTCTCCCTTATTCGTGGCTGTTCGCGACTATTCGTCACTCTTCGTGACTGTTCGCGACTATTCGAGGCTATTCGCTGTTCGCTATTCGAGTTTTTCAGACATGGTGTGGGAAAAAAGGCACATTTTCCCTATGAAGAAGGAAAATTTGTTGAAAATGTACGAGCCATAATGAATGAGTGGTATTCGAAAGGGGGCCTACCAGGGCAAGCTAGAAAGTTACTTCATCTGTTAAATATTTGGTTTGGGAAATTTTAATTTTATAAAGAGAAGGTCAGAGAATACATTGTTCTGTCCCTGTAATTTTGTCTCTAACTCAAATCCTTGGATTGTGGGTAACAAATCATGTTTCGACTTTAAGACGGAATTGGTGTTATAAATTTATCACAATTACTTTTGATATGTTGGCTTTTTACACAGTTTTCTCCACATTTCAGTCTCAATGTTGTCACCGAATAGTCCGAGCATGCCTTCCGTGCCTATCTTGGTAAACACTTGACACCTTCAGTTTCCAGGGCTTGGCTCTGTAAAATGCCAACACAACTGAGAACACGCTGTGCATTTAAAACACGGCGATGAATTTTAAGCTCCCGAACTCACCTGTTCGGTCTTTCCTTGGGGATTTTAGTAATATCACAGAGGATTTGAAGAGTCAACTTCTTGAAAACTATTCAACGAATTTCATTTGAAATACCTGTACTCTTTTTGAAAGAAAATAACATTCCAAAAATTACCACTGAGTGCGTGCTTTTCTCAGTATTTTGTATTGATATTATTTGACGCACTGAAATCTCAAGAAATGTTCTGATACAGCAAACTCTCGGTGAAAGGGCGAGCACGCACCGTTGAGAAGGGCCTTTATAATTGGCAAAACGAGACAATAGGTAAACAACACAAACAATGCCCCTAGTAATAACAACAAAAGAGGTGCACGTGCAGATTAACAAGAACGAATCAAAATAGAGGTTGTAAAGAGGTGGAATGAATTTTAATCGTATATATAAGGAAGTCTCAAAGGACATTCCGTCCATTTTAGTGTCAGAAACCGTCGTGTGATGTGAAGGTTCACCAGTAAATTCGTCTTCGAAGATAAGTATACGCTTTCGTTTTCTCTATACATGTTCTTGTTAGCTTTTCGCGTCGTTTCGCTACGCTTGCCCCTTTCCGCAGTATTGTGGTTTACTGTAATCATTTCGTTGAGCAATTTTTTACGTCTTCACGTGGAAGAAATTGTTTAATACTGGGAGGGTGTGAAACGTTCTGAATTAAGAGTTCCCAAGCGCGTTTCAATAGACAAGCACATCGAAAGAGTAGGCTTGAAAGTTTTTTTTACTAATTAGCACATTTCAGAAGTAACTTCATTTACTAGCCTTCTCGTTCGTCGTTTTGTAATAGTTTTATGTTATCCATTGCTCCGACGCTCTGAGTTACTAATGATATGAAGATCTAACCGACTTGATATCGACAGTTTTAAAGTTCAGTCAGCAATATTTTCTGAGCATTTAAATTCTTCTCATGCAAGAACAGTTTGTTTCAACGCAATCGCTTCTTTGGTAGCGCCTTTATTGAGATGTTATACAGCCATCTTTGTGTTTTGCCTGAGGATTGATTTCTGATACATATTTGGGTTAAAATATGTGTTATAATATCAAAATATTTCCCTAGAATTTCAAACATAAAAGGCAAATTTAAGTTTTAATTGCATTGTTGCTATTGTTCATTTTTCCGTCCTCGTGTTTTTATCAGTAATTGTTCACATTTTCGTGAGATCAGAAATAAATTGACGAATAGAATTAATTATAAGCAAACTTGCTTTGAATTCTGGCGAAAATATTTAAACTCCCTCGCTCCAAATCAAATAATCCTGAGAGAAGTTGACAAATTTGCTTGATACAAGTAATATTGACCGATGTAATTTGAACGGTTTCGAACTACCGAACTGATGGACCTACTGATAAGACAGCAAACTCAAAGGTAATATATTTTTTGAGAATTTCTCCTTTCCTTCTGGCACTAGGTGAACAGAGGCCGGGGGTATCCAAAGGAAGTGTAACCCTTATGAGCAGCCGTGTTCAGCTTTGGAGCTCCGTTCTGTCGTTATAAGCCTCTTCATGTTGTGATTAACTCTAATTTCAGGTAAGTTCTAAGTTTTACTTTTTATTTTACAAGTATGATCTGATCTTGTTGCAAATTGTGATCGAAAAATTCTCACAGCTATCACGATAAATGTATTATTACGGTTCAGTTTGACCCTTGATACAATTTCATCCTTTCTACTATTTTATATCTTTTTGTTCTAGTGTATGGTAATCTGTATTAAAATTGAACAGTAACCTTTTTGGATTGCAGGTTGTAGTTCTTGGTTTCTAGCGCAACCTGAAAGTTGACTACAGGAAATGACTGATTTCAGATAAGTACATCGCGGTTTTGTCATTTGTTTCGTCGTTTCCCTGGTAAACGTTTGGATTTAGAGCAAGATTTATCAAAGTACAATATACCGTCGGCATCCCAGAACTAACACGTTTGTAAGTTTGGTAAGCAAAGAGTTGCTAAGCAAAGAGAAAGCCGGTCATTACTGTGAAATGCATTTCACTAGTCTCTTGATTTCAGGCTGGCGGATGCAATGTAATATGCCTGAAAATAGCAAAATTGTACAAAAACAAGACTGTTCTACTGAATAAAAGGAGAATAACTTCATTTATTGACTGTTTAACCCCTCTTTTAAGGTTGAACACAGAGTGCATTGAAAGAAAAAGCAGCCACTTTGGATTGCAGTATTTTGCCCTTCGACGCAAGCCCACATTTGGAAGATCTTATAGTCAGATGAGTTCTTTATATTTATAATTTTCTTATCTCGTCTGTTTTATTCCATTTGCTTTTTCAGTAAAGGAAAGAGAATAGTAAATTACCTGAGGGAAATAACCAAAAAGTTATACTTTTATATCATTTAATGTCCTCGGCAGAACCAGGAAGTTTGTTTGAGATTTGCCAGCCAAATAAGATTTAATTTAGCGCGTTCTTGAATATAATAGTTTATTTTAAAGCACAAAAACTAGCAATCTTTGGGCGCTTCTGACCCGGGCCGTAGTCAAAATGCACCTCTTGGCAATATTTTCCCATTTTAGTGAATTGTGATACCAAACACACATTTAAAAGATCATTTTTAAAGACCGAGCCGTCTTTCTCTGAGAGTGATGTGAATATGTCCGAGTTTTCGGTTGAATTTATTGCGGCCGCAGCGCCAAAACTGCTCTTCTACTTTTTGTTAGATTTTACCAAGAGAAAATGAGGGGACAGAGAGGGAGGTTCCAAGTCTAGACCTTGGGATATGTCAATTCCTCTAAAGTTATTTTAGGGTTGCCGGAAACGGCGGGAGTGCATTTCCTTTTCAAGTCCACATGATTCCATTCTTTAGGAAGAGGTCCACTAGGAAATACTCTTTGCTGGTAGAAGCCCTTTTTACAGGTACGTTAGAGAAAGTTGGTATTTTTTGGATGAATAAATCAAAGTGGGAGATATATGTTCACAAGTTGTTGGGAATAAAATGGCACACGCAGACGGGCGGAAATGCAATTCGGAGTAGTCACTGAACAAAAACAATAAAACTGTCCGGCTGGACATGTTATAAAGGTCTTGACGGCTAATAAGAATTTTGTGAGAAGGTTAATTTTCTGAAAGTGACACAGGAACTCGCTAAAACTGAGTTTATGGTCATAAGATCGCGCCAAAAATTGTAGTCTTTAAATGACAAGACAAATATTATCATAGCTCTCGGGTTGAACATAGATGAAAACCTATCTTGGATGGGGCGCATACATGCAATTCCAAAAAAGTCGCTTCCAGTATCGGTGCACTTAAGGTGGCTGAACACAGTTTTTGATACCTCTGTTTCAATTACATTTTTCTCTAAAACCCTTGATCCTTTGGTCACCAAAAATGGCAGCAAGCAAGTTAACAACACAAACTTCAACTTCTTGATACTTAAGCTGACGTATGTACCGTTGCCATGGCAGCATGATCAAATATAAACAGGTGTTTAAAATCGGTATTGTTTATTTGCAGAAAATCTAGTCATTAGATTTTCTTTATACTTTGCATGCAACAAGCTTGTAACGATACTCGCAAGTTAACGCTATTTTGATAATAATTTAACAAACAGATCTTTATTATCCCTCTTTAAAGGTTCACTGGCATATCTTGAATTTCCTTTGTTAAAGTTCAATTTTTTTTCAATCCTCCAGTTACTTATTTCCTAAAGTATTTTCGTGCCAAATTTCGTGAAATTCTAACGAGTGGTTCTCGAGAAATAAGCGCCTCCGAGTAGTCAATTTTTCACTCAATCGCACTTTTTTCGACTTACTACGCATGCACTGCATTTAACTGGGTTCTTTTAGCAACAAAGAAATAGCAGAGCTGAGTTCTTTGCATCGTTACCTTTCTAATATACCTTTGTAATAAAAGAGTAAAACCTTCAATACAATACATTGTGTTCATTTGTGAAGAAAAAAATAGTACAGATAGTGCAAACATTGAGCAAATAAAATGATCGCTCTATTTATGCCATGTTTGTTTTTATGCAATACTTGTGCGCGCGCTGAATCACGTTAGCAAGAGCGCGCGCCAAAACTGTGTTCGGCCACCTTAAGGTGGCCGAACACAGTTCTAGCGCGCGCTTTTGCTGATGCAATTTAGCACGTGTACAAGGATTTAAAAAACAAACATGCCGTCAATAGAACGGCGTTATTTTTCTCTATAATTGCATGCAGTGTATTGATGGCTTTAGTAATTTATTACAACGATATGTTAGAAAAGGTAACAATGCAAAGAACCCAGCAATTTTCAGGTTTTGTTTGTTACCGAAAGAACCCAGTTAAATGCAACAACAACAACAACAACAACAACAACAAATAAACTTCATTAATAATTAACACTTAAAACTGAGAACATGTACAACTCGCATATAGCGTAAGCTAGTCGAGGCATGCACGCACGCGCAGTTGCTCGAAAAATTGAGACCGATTGCTTTAGCAGAAACGTGCCGATTTCTAACGATCCAGTCGTTAGAATTTCAAGAAAATTGGCAAAAGAATAGATCAGAGACCACGTGCATGATCTATCACGAAAAATCGTTAATTATAATACAGGAAACAATTAACGGAGAATTGCGGAAATCGCCAATGTCGAAATTTTATTAGAACAGTGTTGACAGAAGGGATTTAATGTCAATTCGTTGTGTGTAAAAGATGAAAACAATCTAACGACTGGATTTTTTTAAAATAAAACGAAAACCAATTTTTAAGCCTTGTTTTTAACCAGCCCCGTTGCCATGGCGACAGCACACACCCCAGTCAAAATGCGAGAATAAACACTTCTGTAATTAACCTTGACTCTTGCACAAAAATGGGCGCAGAAGCTTCAATGGTTTAAAATAATGGAGAATTAGGCATAGGAACTTGAAAACTGTGTTCGGCTACCTTAAGCGAGTCAGATTTTTTTGTTTCCATGCACGCTGCTATTAAAATCTACAAAGGTCTTATCGAGCCACATTTTGATAAGTGAAACATTGTTTAGGATGGCTTGTCTCGACAGCTGAGTGAGAAACTGCAAAACCTACAAAATCGTGCTGCCAGAGTAATTATTAAATAAAGTTATGATATGAACTTTAGCTATCTTCTCAACTCGCTTAGCTGGGATAACTTATTACTTGTAAGGGCGAAGTAAAAGGCAAATTTAATGCGTTAAGAAGATCACCTCAGTTTATCTTTGTAACATGTTCACCCTGAGAACTTTGTCTTTTGATTTTCGCGACACATGATAAAAATTGTACTGACCAAAATAAAGAACTGACTATATGAAGCGTAGCTTCAGTCAAAGCGGAGCTTCTCCATGATGTCGTCTTCAATAGTAAATTGGACATGTGATGAATTTTTTCGATTGCCTTACTGATATTTTTACCGTGTTTTGAAAATGAAGTTCATTCATTTCATTCAGGCGTTCTTTTATTTGTTTGCGTCTACCCAAACTGTCTTATGATTCTCGTCATGTTAAGTCCGGTGTTTTACAAGGGCCTTTATTCAATTTTAGGAGAAGATAGGGAGCGCTTATTCGAGGGGAGGCGCTGCTCTTAAATTTTAGCCTATAGGAGGGGCGCTTGTTCGATTGGGACACTTGTTTATGGGGAGGCGCTAATTCCATGATTTACGGTATCTAACTTTTCTTGATGATTGAAGACTTGTCCAGCGACATTATGAAATCACATTTAACAGAATAAAACAACATACTGGTGTTAATTATTAAATCTTTCGTAAGGACATTGTGAAGCTGAGAGAAATTTTTTAGTGATCAATAATAACCAGCTTTTTTGTTGATATATTTTTTTTCCAGGTGAAATGCCCTTTAAAGGGAATATCTGAGCATTTTGGATTGCAGTTTGCTAGCTCTTGGACTCTGGAAACACCTTAAATCAGCTAAGTCGTTATCTTGTTCTCTAGTCGTTGACAATAAGCGGGTTTAGTCCAACTGTAACAAAATATTTTATAGATTTAGCCAAGCTTGAAAGCGGAATTCCTTGGCCGTATTATTCAAAGCCAAACTAAGCTAACCCAGAATAAGGGAGAATTTGATTTGAGTTTTATAACTTTATGGCGAGGTTTTCCGTTTGTTATTTGGCTTTCTGTTTTTAGTAACCCCAAGTCTTCAAAATACACAGAACAAAAACAGTGAAAAAGATTTGCATACAAGAAAAATTAAATTTCAGCCATCTCTTATATTCCTGGGTTAGCATTAACAGGCTTCCAAACAACCTCCACTGGCCCTGTTTACAAGTTTATCTGACATGAGCCCGCGAACCAATCAAACAACCCAGAAATTGGTCAGAGGTCAACTTAAAAAAACTTAACTCGATGAGCTCGAAATCTGAGCCCGCGATATGGTCACGTGATACTGGCCAGCAGATATCTTGTTTTGAAAGATGTCAATTGACCATAACATAGATGTCGAATATCAAAAAAGACACCAAAACGCGAGGGGGCACGTCTCTTTCAACCTTTTAGCTGGAGTGTGCCCACCATCTTGCGTGACTCCGTCGTCACCTTCGCCATCGTGCGTAAGCGTCCACGAGCGCTCAATACCGCTAGCCATGATAGCTATGAAGAATTAATCATGGGTTTCTTTTTTCTTTCCTATATGGGTATGGGGCTCCGCTCGATGGCCCTTCCGGAGCTCCGCTATAATTTCATAACACCCTCAGCGTTGTCAAATATGTCACAAAGAAAGAACTTACAACAAAAGAAATGTATGGCAATCAATTGGGAAAATTAATATTTTGGGCTGGAGACTGAATTGAAAGGTTGAACACCTCAGTTTTTTGTTTAAGGGGCAACTCGAAACGGCCGTGAATTCTCCGCAATGCAACAATGATGTCCTATACCCCGAGATTTTGGATTGAAATTTAACGAATAAAAATGTGATGGTAATACTAGTAATTGCTACAAAACTATTTTGAAATAAACATTGTGAGAAACAGACATTAAGAGAGTAACAATCCAGCTTACTCTCGGCTTGGCTTTGTGAATTAAGATTTTTAAAGGATTTATCCATTTATGCTGCAGACTGAGAAAAATTTACGATAATTTACGAGAACTCTTCCAGTTTTGATACCTGTGTTTCATTCGATCCTTTCTCTGAAACACCTGATCCTTTGGTCGCCAAAACTAACAGCAAGCAAGCTAATAACACAAAATTCATTTTTTTGATAGATTAACTGACGTATGTGCCGTTGCCATGGCAACGTCAAGAAATATAAACAGGCCTTTAAAATTGGTTTTATTTGCAAAAAACTGGGTCGTTAGATTTTCTTTACAATTTGCATGCAACAGCCATGTAACGATGTTCACAAGTCAAAATTTTTTAACTAGGGCGAGACTGCTAAGAAATAACATGCTAAGCTTAGAATAAGATGTCACATTTAATCGTCCAGATTTAAAAACTTTCACGTACTGCATTGAAAACAAAAGCAAGAGTTGTCAAAGTCAATCATAATCTCTTGCACATCGTTTTACAGGCAAATCAGAGAAAAATTTTTCAATGGAATCTACGCCAAAAGACGGTATGATATTCCCGTGTTGTTCGTGGCGCAATGGACTCTGGCAAAAAGTGGCGCAGTGCACTCTGGTTAAATGCACTGCATCCTGGTAAAAAGTGGTGAATTTGAGAATTCGTACTCCCTTTTATATATTCTTTTTAAATCCTGATTATGTTGCTGCTAGCTCGCTGCGCTCGCTCCGCAGCAATAATAATTTAACAGAGATCTAAACTGTCTTCTGCTAAAGTTCATTTTTTTAATACTCTATTTACTTATTCCCTAAAGTATTTTCGCGGCAAATTTTTAAAATTCTAAAGTTTTTCTCGGGAAATAGGTGTATATCCATGAAACCTATTCCTCATTCAAACGCAATTTTTTGACGTACTACGCATGCGCTGCATTTAACTGGGTTCTTTCGGCTACAAAGAAAATCTGAGAATTGCTGGGTTCTTTGCATCGATACATTTTCTATTAAACCTTTCTAATGAAACACGAACTATCAATACACTGCGTTAAATTATGAAGTAAAAATAGCACAGAGAGTGCTTGCATTTAGCCAATAAAATGAACGCAGAATCTTCCAGTTGAAAAACTAGCTCGCTGTCATCTGTCGACTGATTTAACCGAAATCCAACTGTTAATATGTACCTGCAGATGGCGTAATGAGCGCTCAAAATGAGTGCAAGATACGCAAATGGTTTACTTACCGGGGAGGTGACAGAAAAAAATGTAAAAGATCACTACATTTTATGTTGTGAAATATAAGTGGCAAGCCTAATCAGTTGGTGACCAGTTTCTGGTTGTGAGCAAAAGGTATTTAGGCTGTATTTTATCTGAGCCAGAGGAAAGCTGTCAGACGCTAAAAGCGCTGTTGCAACCATTTTGTTATAATAAACATAACGAAAATAGTCTTCATGGTACCCATTTGCCATGCAGTTTTAAGATATTTATGTTTCTTATCTGTGTGTAAAGGCGTATTCTAAGGAAATTTGCGAAGCAATATCCTTTCCTTTTTTTCGAAAATGCTGATGTCAACAATTTTGTTGAGATTCAAGGCTACTTATCTCGTAAAAATGCGTGGCTTCTCCAATTTTTCTTTGTCGATTCCAATATCTCTTGCGAAGATCTACTTTTTCCGCGTGGTCCTAATCTGGCGCAAAACCTTCCTTAGAGAGGAGTAGTCGTGGTAGTGGTGGTAGTAGTAGTAGTAGTAGTAGTAGTAGTAGTAGTAGTAGTAGTAGTAGTAATAATAATAAAACTCTATTTATACACGGCATCACCATTTACATGCTGTTCCATCGAGCCGTGTTTTAAAAACAATTAAATAATTACATAAAAAATAAATCACCTAACTACATTTATTGTCTGTTACAAGGCTATTATATAGGCTATTTCTATTTCAAGGCTATAAAAACTCTTTCATTACTTATGGTTGCTTATCAATATTAATTAAATGTAGGGCTTTTCGTTGGCTGAATTTTAGCGCTCAAAGGCAAGCTTTTCCAGGGAAGATAGCCACGATATTGAAAACTTCGTTTGCCTGTTGCAGCATTCGGTCTAGGAACCGTTACCAATAGGTTGTATTTAGAATTTCTTAGATTATGTGAGTGAACACTGGATTTAGTTTTGAAGAAGGCTGTTTAGACGAGTCGGAGCAAAATCAAAATCAAATGAGAGTTGACCCTGTAACATACAGATTTGGCCAAGCCTAAAAGCGGAGCTCCTGGGTCGTTTTGTTCAAAGCCCGATTAACATAACCCAGTTTGAGCTAGAATTTTGATTTGAGTTTTGCAACTTTGCAGTAAGGTTTTCTGTATATTGTTTAACAGATTTAACAGTGTTTTAAACAGCATTGTCAGCCCTTCAGAAACCAACAGCAACTTTACTTAAGAAGACCGATAGAGATCACCTTGTCGGCGTGACAATTATAACAATTTGGTAAACACTATCACTTTTGGCCACATATGTTCGAGGCACAAACTTTTAAAACAGGAGGTACTTGTTCGTCTGTATAACTAGAATAAGTATAATGTTAAGCATTGAGGTGACGAAAGATGAGATGAAAAAAGATCATTGGCTAGGGCATATTAGCGTCTTGCTACACCATAAGCATAGAAAATTACAGTGTCTATAAAGTAAAAGTTGATTGCTGCTTATTTGAAAGGCTTTTCAAAGAAAAGAAGAATGGCGTTTTCCTCCTTGAAATATCTTCTTTCGTTATGAGATATTTACGTCTTTGCATTATGCAAATGAGGGAAATGATGACGCCATAGGTGGTTCCACAAAAACCATACAACACTCAATCAACAAGATCGCTAGAAGTATTAAAATAGTGTTCTTCAAACCAGAAATGTACTTCAAAAAGGAGAGAAAAGGACACCCGTCTTGCTAAACAACGATCATGTGAATATCTCTAAAACGAAAAGAGATATTCCAAAAAGGAAAACGCCACTCTTCTTCACTTTGAAAGCCTTTCAACTGAGCAGCAATTACTTTTTTACTTTATAGGCACTTTAACGTTTAGTAAAGAAAAAAACAAAACAATTTTTTCAGGTAGCTCAATATATTTAAGAGCCTTCTTTGGTTTCAGTACTTGCATGTGTCCGGGCATGGGTCCACTCAAGACTTAAGAGGAACGTCATGTGTTCGATGCAGCGATGTTCACTAACATTGATCTGAAGGTGCGATTTGAGATTTTCTTTTTCTAAACGAAACAACATTTTGTTCCATGTAAATAAAGTTGTTATGTCAGTATTAAATGAAAAGCAACTAACAATATCATTCCAGCTGGAATAACTATGTAGCGATAGTCTTGCAGGGTAGCTGATTTGAGTAAATTTCAGTCTGTGCCGAACATTTTAAAACAAAACAGGAAAAAATAGACCCTGAGGAAAATACATAAAATAAAACGAGTACACAAGTTAGGTAACAAAACTATTGCTTATACATATAATAATAATATAATAATGACAATAACAACAACAACAACAACAACAATATTATTATTATTACATATGAAATGTAATAATGAAATGGAAAATAGATAAAATAGAAACCTTTGAATTTACGATAGTTTGTTGATTGCTGCGCCCCCAGTTTAGCGTTTGATTGGAAAGCCGATTTCCGTAAAAAAATTAACGATTTTCAATCTATGCTCATCGGTGTATAATTTTCACATCGCAGACAACTTGGCGATCTGGGAACAAAAATTAATCAACAACTACAGCCGGTGTTCACAAGCAAAAAGATCGCTGATCATCTGAGAGTCACGGAAGAAAAGCCTTTCCTGATCATCCAGGAAAGTGTAGTATACGAAATCACATGTGATTTGTGCGATACGAATTATATTGGATACACTTGCCGCCATCAACGCGTAGAGGAACAAACATTCTGTGATCGGAAAACATTTCAAGGACGTGCATGGTTTAACACCTACGAACTTAATTAAGAACTTTAAAGTCATAATTAATTGTCGTAGCAAACTCAATGTTTGATATATGAAATGCTGTGGATTAAGAACAAAGGACCGAAACTGAACACGCAAGCGGATCCCATTCGCGCGAAACTCTTTACCTGAGTGATTGCTTTCATGCTAATTTATTTTCTCACTTTCAATATCTATAAATATTCCTTTCCGTTATTTATAATTTATTCATTTGACAATGATGACAAGAAGTCGTCGAAACGTCATGTTGTTTTATTATCGTTAATTTTCTTGCTGAAATATGCCAAGAAATTTAAAAACACTAAAACTGATAGCGAAGCCAAAAATTATCAGTTTTTGTTTTGAATTAAAACTTCATAAAACCCATTAAATCTCTAGAGTACACCAA
The DNA here is from genome assembly GCA_019787425.1 of Platygyra sinensis. NCBI lineage: Eukaryota > Metazoa > Cnidaria > Anthozoa > Scleractinia > Merulinidae > Platygyra > Platygyra sinensis. The sequence goes on from JAHPZR010002062.1 coordinate 53,884, forward strand.
AATTCATGAAACACCTTTGAATGTACTTATTTGCCTAGAGAATGTCAAGTAAGGTAACAAACTAATTTACACAACAAAACGTTCCTGGATTGTTTAAACATGAAGTGATAAATTTTAGTCATTTATATTGACCTGGCTCAGTTTGTATTATTTTCACTTTATCAAGATGTTGGAAAGAGTATCGACTTTAAACCCTGTTCCGAGACGCATCGGTAAAAATTTAAATGAGATAAGAAAGCACTACATTTGAACATATTTAATAGAGGGAAACTGTTATGAAACCTGGTAATTTATTGTTGTTGTACGTTTTCGTTGGTTGTTTTGAGAGTTGACCCTGTAACATACAGATTTGGCCAAGCCTAAAAGCGGAGCTCCTGGGTCGTTTTGTTCAAAGCCCGATTAACATAACCCAGTTTGAGCTAGAATTTTCATTTGAGTTTTGCAACTTTTCAGTAAGGTTTTCTGTATATTGTTTAACAGATTTCTGTTTTGAGTTTCAATAATCTCAAAAATGCAGAAGACAAAAGAAAAATATAACAAGCTCGGTTATGAATAACAATTTTTGACACACCCTTTCAACATACGTAGAGGTGTTTCCGCGCATCGAAATAAAAGCATCCAAGTAATTCTAGAAGACAAGGAAGAAATCAAATTAGAAATGTTTGCTGATGATGTCACGGCGTTTCTGAGAAATAGCTGGCACCCGAGGTTCTTCTTCAGTAAGTGTCATGGACTTGCAATAAATTCCGAGAAACTTAATGCATGATTTTAGGGAATCACGTCTCCTCTACGGTAACGAATGTCATCTCCTCCAAAAACATATGCAATAAGAACTCTATCAAAATTTTAGGGATATATTTTACATATAATGAAAGTCAAACGAAAAAAGTTAAATTTTGATGAGATTCAAAGATTCTTGTTTTTTTCCCCTTTTTTGCTTTTCCTTACAAAACTGACATACAAGTCTTCTGGGATCGATCAAAGATAAGATAAGGGGAGTCACGTGATGACGCCAAGCTAAACGGACACGACTCTGAGCTCTCTCCAAGAAATTTTCGAGAAAACTATCGTTAATAGCTTACTATGACCGTGTGATAACCTTTTCAGTACATTAATTGTTGATAAGCGAATGTCTGCTAGACTGACAAGGTCTAAAGCAAAGTAGCGAACCGAAATGCCAGATACTGAAGCGAAGCTAGACGCAGTACTTGCAAAGGTGGATGACTTGCTCGCCGCTAAAGTCGAACAAGAGTCGAAGTTGAACGCCATCCTGCTGAAATTAGAGAGTTTGGAAGTAAGTCAAAAGGAAACTGCTCAAGATGTCAGCGAACTGAAGGAAAGTTATAAGCTGTTACACCACAATGTAACCGGGATTAAAGGTGCTCTTGCAGAAAAGGCGAACCGCAAAGAAATAGACACCCTCAACAGAAAAATTGATGACTTGGAAAACAGGTCCAAGAGGAACAAGGTAGTTATATGGGGTTTAAAGGAAGGTGCCGAAAAAGATTGTAGTTCTTTAGAAGAATTCTTACAGGATGAACTCTTCAGTAAACACATGGGCCTCGCAAATATTGAAGTTATGCGGGCGCACCGTACGAAAATCAACCAAACGGCTGCCAGCGCTAGCGTTTCGCAGCCGAGGCCTATTCACGTCTACCTACTTAGATATCCTGATAAAGGACGAATTTTAAAAGCTGCGACGAACACTCTGAAGGATAATCCTTTCTGCGACAGCCAGGTATTCATATCCGACAACGTGTCAAAATCTGTTCGAAGTGCAAGAGCCAAACTACGAAGAGAGCACTAAAAGCAACTTAAAGAAAGGGAAGGAGTTCAGTTTGCGTTCATTCCATGGTCAGTTCCCGCGCAGATATTGTATAAAGAAACCAATTCTGAAGGTCTCAAGTCTTTTAGAATCTGACATGAGTAGTCCTTATGTTGCTGTTTTGCTGTCATCAAGAACTGCGTAATTATAGTTTAAATAAACCGTATGAGTTATAATGTTATTCACAATTTTGGCACAGGCAAAATTGCTGGTCAGTTTTTAATAGCATAATATAATATAAGTATGTGCCATGGAGATCTCGGCGGAAGTGTACAGCAACCAAGATGGTAAGTACGCTTTCGTTTGATTGTGTATTTTGTGTGTTGTTTTGTGTCTGTGTTGTACTTCTTGTTCAAAACTTTAATTCTCCTGCTACTTTTGCATTTGTTTTGCCATTTTCTTCATATTCCGGGCAAATAACACCTATTAATGTGCAACTGATTAATCAATCTTGCATTAAGAATGGATAATTCAAAAGTTAAGCCTGAAAGCATCAAATTTCTTTCCCTGAACATCAGAGGCCTTAGCAACTTCCATAAGCGTAGAACAATTTTTTCCTGGTGTAGGAAGCAAAAAACCGATTTGATATTTTTGCAAGAAACTCATTCCACAATAGAACGACAGGATCAGTGGCGGAAAGAGTGGGGCGCCCCGGTTTTATTTTCACACGGCAGTACAAATGCTAGAGGTGTTGCAATTCTCGTAAAGAATAGTTTGAACATTACTATTCAACAGAGTGAAATAAGTTCGGAGGGCAGATTTATTGTTCTAAAAGCCGATATTAACAATGAGACATACACAATTGCAAACGTGTATGGCCCAAACAAAGACGCCGATGCTGTTAAATTCTATCGTAATTTATCAAAATTATTAAGAAACGACGAGTTTGGTAATGAAGAAAACATTATTATTGGTGGAGATTTTAATTGTCCTCTTGACATCACACTTGACAAAAAAGGCGGACTTCCGATTCCTCGAAAATATGTAATCAATTCTATAGATGAACTGCAAAATGAATTCAGTCTACACGACATTTGGCGCCTGAAAAATCCGACATTGCAAAGCTTTACCTGGGGGTGCTGTTCACCTTTCATATTTTGCCGACTAGATTACTGGCTAATATCTGATAAATTACATGATTTGGTCACTAAGGTTGATATCATACCTTCCATTAAAACAGACCATTCCGCAATATTTCTAGAACTTAAAGAAATCGAATCAACTGGAAGAGGTGCCGGCTTCTGGAAACTAAACACTTCTTTACTGACAAACGAAAATTATAAGCATATGATAACAAATAGTTTACCAACCTGGCTGGAAGCAGGTAAAGATATACATGACCCAAGGCTGTTGTGGGACTGGATCAAGTTCAACATAAGGTCACACTCCATCATTTTCTCGAAACAAATAGCTTCTATTCGACGGAAACAAGAGGAAGAATTAAATATACGTTATCAGGAAGCTGTCCTTATGTTTCAAACAAATCCTTGTGATAATACGCGTCTGGCACTAGAAAAATGTAAGCAGGATTTTGAAGCACTGTACGAAAAAAAAGTAGAAGGGATTATACTTCGCGCAAGAGCTCGATGGCACGAACACGGTGAAAAAAATAGTAAATACTTCTTAAATCTTGAGAAACGCAACCATGTTAAAAAGCACGTAAGAAAGCTGCACATTAGCGGTGTAATTTCCACTGACCCATTTATGATTATGGAGTCACAACGCACATTTTACATGAACTTATATAGCAGTAGAAATGTTAATCTAGATAATGCAGAATCGTCGATTTTTTTCAATAGTCCAAATTTACCTAGTATTTCACATGAGTCGAGAATAATATGCGAAGGTAGAATAACTGCAGAAGGGTGCCTAAAAGTTCTCAAAACATTCCCATCTGCAAAAACGCCTGGCAACGACGGGATACCCATCGAATTTTACAACACCTTTTGGCCATTACTTAGTGATATTTTGATTGATTCCTTTAATGAAGCTTTTAGGAGGAAGGAAATGTCCCCATCTCAAAGACAAGCAGTGATCACTCTTATTGAGAAACAGGATAAAGACAGGACCTTTTTAGAAAATTGGAGGCCAATCTCATTGACGAACGTTGATGCCAAAATCGCGTCCAAAGTTATAGCGACCCGTATTGTTAAAGTCCTACCAGAAATTACTCACAGCAATCAAACAGGGTATGTTTCAGGTCGCTACATAGGAGAAGCCGCAAGGTCAATTCTGGACATAATGGATTACACGAAAACTTATGATATTCCTGGATTGTTACTTTTTGTAGATTTTGAGAAAGCTTTTGACAGTCTGGAGTGGAATTTTATGTTCAGATGTTTAGAAGTCTTCGGATTTGGTCCTAGTCTTACAAGACGGGTAGAAACCATTTACAGTAATATAACAAGTTGTATTATCAATAATGGTATGCTCTCAGCTAGTTTTGAAATAAATCGAGGGGTAAGGCAGGGAGACCCTCTCTCTCCTTATTTGTTTATTATTGCTTTTGAACTATTAGCAGTCGCTAGTCGATCATGTTCAGAAATAAATGATATTAAAATAGATGCAAAAGAATTCAAAATGGTGCAGTATGCAGATGTTTTAACAGCTTTTGTGACGGACATCCGATCTGCTCAATACCTTTTAAAGCTACTTGATCAATTCGAAAAATGCTCTGGCCTAAAGGTGAATTATACAAAAACTGAAGCAATGTGGATTGGCTCCTCCCGTAATAACACCGAAACACCTCTAGCATTGAAATCGCGTAAGACTGTAAAAGCTTTAGGAGTTCACTTTAGCTATAATCACGAAGAATCATTGCAAAAGAATTTCTACAATAAGCTCAGAGGAATCAAATCCCAGATACGTTTGTGGAGTTGGAGAGGCCTCTCCCTGTTCGGTAAAGTCACAATTATTAAGAGTTTTTTACTTCCTAAAGTTTTATACGTCTCGTCAATTCTTCCTTCTCCTTTTGAGTTCATAAAGGCTTTTCAAACAATTATATATAATTTTCTTTGGAAGGGTCCGGATAAAATCGCTAGGACAGCAGTAATAAGTGATTTCAAATTTGGTGGCCTAAAAGTAACTGATCTTACAACGTCAATTATGTCACTCCGAATTTCATGGATCGGAAGATTTTTAAGTGATAATTTTTATCCCTGGAAAGCGTATCTATTATATTTACTAAAACCTTTTGGTGGTGAATTGTTTCTTCATTGTGATTTTAATATTGATGATTATGATATTTTTCCAATATTTTATAAGGAGATGTTACATTGGTGGTCACATTTTCGTTCTAGATTTGACCTTGTAAGTCTACGCGAAACAATCATCTGGAACAATCATAATATTAGAGTAAACGGTAAACCTATATTTTATAACAATTATAATAGCGCAAACATTGTTCTTTTAAGTGATTTAAAATTTGATTTGAGTAACACAGAGTCCTTTAACCTTGCAAAACAAAATGGCTTAAAAGATTCCAACTTTCTGACCTGGACTGGTGTTCATTTAAAAATTCGAAGCTGCGAAGTTAATAAAGACCATGTCAGATCACTGCAATTTAAAATCGGTGATAAAACTTTTGATCCAGCACTTAGCAAATCTAGGGATTTCTACGGTCTGCTTATATCTTGTAAGGCGACAGAATCCAGAGGCTTCACAAAGTTGAAATCTAAATTCTCTATTGACGACGTTGAAACAAAAAAGGCCTCATTAATAAGGACCTGTATCTGTGAAACATGTGCAATGCTTTCAGTTTAAAATACTGAATGACATTCTATTCACAAACTCCCGCTTAGCTAAGATAGGTTTAATACAAAGCGATCTTTGCACGTTTTGCAATATCGGCGTGGAAACAATAGATCATTTATTTTTTTATTGTTTTCACTCTCGTGTATTTTGGGAAGAATTTGAATCTTATTGGTTTGATATAGCTAAAGAACAAAGAAAGCTCGAGTTAAAGACTATTTTACTCGGTGTCACAGATACTAAATGTCCTCTGTTTAACTACTTAATCGTTTTAGGTAAGCTATATTTATGGAACTGCTGTAGGAATAAAAGTCTTCCTTTTTTCTCTTCCTATAAAGAATTAGTTAAGAGAAAAGACGAAATTGAATGCTACATCGCTGCCAAGAACAATAATAGTAAGATGCTTGAGGCTAAGTGGAAACCTGTTCTGCATTATAATTGCTAAGTACATAGGTGTGTATTTGAAAAAAAAAAACAAACAAACAAACTGTATAAGAATTGTACTCTAAGGAAGTACTGTATAGTAAGTAGTATAAGTAACGTATCGTTAGTGGTATTGTAAGTAGTTTGTGTCTGGTTTTTGTTGGTAGTGTCCTGTGTTGTAAAATAAAATTAAAAAAAAAAGTTTAAATGATTTAATGTAATGAAAACATTGCATAAAAAATACAAATAGTATTTGAAAAATTGAATACCCTCTTGTTAATAAAAAGGAAAAAAATTACAGTATTTTTCGTTCTTAAAAGATGTGATCTATATGAATCGAAGTTTACAGATTATTGGTATCTTTGCTCTCACAATATGGGATCTATATTGTTCATAATTGGTATTTCTGAATTCTCCATTGAGTAATAGCCAAGTGGCATGATGAACATCACAATAGTTAACAACTATTCACCGAAGTGGAGTTGGCTAGTGGTGGATATTTACTGAGCCGCAAAGCAGCAAGGTAAATATCCACCGCTAGCCACCAACACTGAGGTGAATAGTTGTTTTAGTATATACTAAAACAGTGAGATAATATACACCACAAAAAATTAATTTGGACGATTTCTTCGCTTGTCAATGCCGCAAACTGAACGCCATTTTCTCTTAAGTTGCTCAGAGGTAAATAGTACAGGATATCCAGAGTTTGACGAGCCAATCAGTGCGCGTGTTGAACACTATCTACTGTTTTAGTATATACTAAAACCAAGTATTAGCTTTAGAGTCCAAGTTGTTGTTAATAAAGTTTATTTGTCTTGCTCTCTTGATTCCTTTTTGTAGTGTGGTCCAGTGTTGAGATGTAAGAATCCATTCTGTTATCGGGTGCTTTGAACAGCCATTACCCAGGAAAAACAGCATCAGCTTAAATGTGTTGGTATCTCCAATGGGTTTCTTCCAAAATAATTGTTGGATGTCTTGTGGCCGATGGATAATGGGTAAAAAGCATCTCCATTTAACAGAGTAGGTAAATTCCTTCTTTTTTGGATTAATCTTGACCTTGGTAGATCACATATAGATGTGTTGAAAATTTCAGTAGCAGAAAATTGGTCCATAACCACAGGGAACTGAGTAGTTAGCAACAGATACGGTGGCCGCTTTTTATGCAAATGAGCTGGGATAGTGGGCACGAGGAAAAAAAAAGCAACCGGTATAGAGTCTCATAAAGTCTGTAATTATGCAAATGAGGATTGTTCATATCAAGTCTGTAATTATGCAAATGAGAATGGCTCATACGAAGTTTGTAATTATGTAAATGAATGGGCGAGTAGTCTACCATTTTGAATGAATTAAAAAGTAGATAATTCGGCCCCTATCGAACAGCATGGAGAGTCAGTTTATGTCGTATTGTTTTAGGTGTAAGAGAGATACCAGAGATGTCAAACCAGAATAGTATTTACTTCTAATAATAGATGGCGTAGGGCTAGTCTTTGTAAGAATTGCAAGCGAAAAAATCTCGCTTCGTTTCGGGTAAACATCAATGCGGTAGCGGTCTCGTCGACAATGCTAAAAGAGAAGTCAAGCATATTGGTAGATTTTACAAAGATATTTACCAACATTTGAAACGGGGGAAGGTGCCTGAATTTCAACGTAGAATAAAGGGTGTTCCGGATTCCAGATCAGTTATAGAGAAAAAATTTCAAATGCATAAGAAGGGAGTAGTAAAGAGACAACATGAATTCAACAAGAAGGTCGGAAATAGTACAGAACGTTTCAGGAAGCCCAACAAGATCAGATTTTGGAACAAACACCATTGGCGCGGTTGAACAACGATAAAGAATACAGAGAAAGATAAAAGAAAAATCCCATGATAGACGGCGACGACATTGAGAGGTTGGTATGCAAATGATCTAGAGTGGTGGTTTAATTTGTTTGTTTTGCAAAAAGAAAATGGGCGCACCGTCACGATGTCGTTGTATGGGCGCAATTCCCAGTTTTTTGTCCTATTATTGCGAGTGGTGCGACGATGATTCCGAAATTTTTTGGTTCCAAAAATTTAAAAAAATTGTAAGGGAGAATTTTAAATTGATGAGTACCAATGATGTGGATTACGATGCAGTTAACGAAATATGTGGATCTGAAGTGAAAGATATGTATGAGGTGGCGTTGATCTGCTACGATCACAATGAAACTTACTTTAGAGAACAGGTGATGACCTGGGTGGATTTAGCACAAGGCGAATCAAGACATGATAGAGAAACACGTTTTCTCAGGAATCATTATTATTACATTCCATCTCGATTGTGAATAATCAATGTGACTTTTGTTCTACGAGACTATTAACTGAGCATGTATCATCTTTTGTTTATTTTCAATCCATCATGGAGTTTTGTTTCAGGTGTCAATGTTTTACCGAGAATCTCAATCAAGAGTTTCGTCTTACCAAGAATGGAAGAGAGTGGGAATGTTCTTTGTGCGCGTTATGTAATTGTGAGAAATCTCGTTTTGTTGGAAAGAAAAGGAAGAGAAAGAATACTTCATCAATGACAGTATCAAGACCACCTCAAACTGCTTATATGGTAGACAACCACAATGTAGGTAGCAGTGCTTTTAATGAATACATAATAACAAGAAGTACATCGAACGACACCATGGAGGAAAAAAAACATGGAAGATACGTTTGTCTAATGCCATCAAACATCAATGGCACATCGATCACATCCCTGGTTATTATATGAATTATAAGAAGACGAGAAGAGCAAAAATGAAAGGGATCAAGATGACATTAAACAGTAAATGAGTAAATCTTATCTATATCCTTGTTTACATTAAAAGAAAAAATTTTAAAACATGATCACTTTTTTATTCGTTTTCTTCTCCCTCTTCTTCTTCTAGTGTTTCCACCATGAAGAACAGACCTTTACAATCATTAGCCATTTCAACGGTTACCCGCGTACCTCCTGCATATCGTACAGCTCTTATTATTCTCTCTCTGTGTTCCCATGTGTTTGACAATTATTCGAAAATAAAGTTCTTCTTTAGCTCGTCCTTCATATTCACTACCCATATCGCCTGTATGAAATATTATTTGATCATCCTGTTTCTGCATTGTCACGAATAGTTCATGGTACAGAGCGCTTTTGATAATTGCTTGTGGGCAGGTGTTATGACGGATCTCGTCTCCATTATCGATTAAGGGTCATACTTCTAGCATTGGCATACCCGTTTCTCATCGCCTGATTTTCCTTTTTTTATTGCGAGGTAGAAATTGATGAGGTCTTCGATCTTGTATGAAGGGCGATCTTTGGATTTTTTCTTTGATCTCATAATTATCTTCCACCATTGTTATCTCCCATTATTCAGCTGCATTTACACTGGGCGTATACGGTTTTTTTTTAATCTATTCATATTGAGATAAAAGAATGTTTGGTTACATTGTAAAATGGCACGGACAAACCAGTCTTTAGATTCTGAAAGAATCAAAGATTTTTCTAGTATTCTTTATGATTTGAACAAGAGGCAAGAAAGTTTGGAATTAGAGCTTATGCAGGCTTTAAGACTTATTAATGATTTGGGCAGAAAAAATCAATTTTTATCGGAGGAAGTAACTCGTCTTCAACGCTTGACAGCACTCAGTAACGTGTTCATTGCTTTGAAACGTGACGCGAATGGCAAATTCGAACCCATGGCTATTCATGCCATCGTTAATGAAATCCTTGAACAAACTAAAAATTTGAAAAGAACTTGTCCATCAGACGACACGTCTCCTGTCTAACATTTGAGGATAGTTTACTCACGAGTCAATAGCCGTATGTATATAAGTTTGGCGACTTGTACGTTTTTTTTCTATCACTTCCGTCATGGCGCAACCGTGTACTTCGAATCAAGATGCTGGCGAGGAACAATACAAGAAGATTCAGAAACCCGGCAAGAAAAGGAAGTCCACCGAACTAGAACAAGTAGAAGTAGAACAAGATCCCGAAGTCATGATACTGGCTCCCAAGACCAAACCTCCACTACCTCCAAAAATGCAAAGAAGATCTGTTTGATATCTTATCCACATGTCAACAATTTGGAAGGATTGTTGAATGACGCCCGTGATTTTAGTAGAAGTTTCCATGCTTCATTCCGTGCGCTCTGCAACGAGTTATTATCGTAGGCCAGACGAGACGATAAAGAGGTAGCCAACTTCTGAGAATCGTACAGCCTGAAAGTGGAACACGAAGAGATGGCGATTCGAGGATAATTCGAGGATAATTGGCGGGTTTCAATTCGAGATTGGAAAAGTTTAAACTGTTCATCCAAAAATTACCTTATCTGGTTTGAGATGTCTGCCGCGAGTTCCATCCCTTAAACAGCTTCTCCATAGCTAGTATCTCCAACACGCTGGCAAGACGTGATATGCTGACTTTTCTACCGACCGACATGGCATTTAATCAAGATGAGCTGTTAGCCTTGGGTGAAGATATTTGCCCCTGTGAAGGTGTTCAACCGATTTTGCACGATCCACCAGCGAACATGGAGCCTCTGGAAGACTACTATGAGGATGACGGTGAAATGTCAAGTGCCTCTAACTGGGGGACGAAGAAAAAGATCTTAGAGGTGAAAGACGGAATAAAAAAATTATCCTTCACAGCTTACCATCTAAAAGTGATGAGGTTAATGGCCGATAACGGTGTTTTTGGTAAGGCTTACAGACCTTACGAGAAACAATATCAGTGCATCATCAACAGCGCCATTGCAGCCATATCGGGAGACGACATGGTGCAAAAGTTTGTGGCCTTTTTATTTGAGTCTTATCAAGCCTACGAGGAGAAATTTGCAGAAGGAAAACGCAACGTTTTTGGACCTGCAGACGTCAAAGGAGATGTGGAGTTTCCGAGGAACCCTTGATAAAATAAAGGACTCAAAATTGTTAACTGTTTAGAACGTTTTAATAAACACTGTAAGCTAGTTGTTTTACATTTTTGTAGAAAAAAGCTAGGAAAAAAACCAGGAAAAAAATCTAACAAGGCTTTTCGTTTGCATACTGATAGCCTGTGTCTTTGTTTGTTATAATCTATTAAAGTTTGTTTTGTAAAAAATGTCAATCAATGTCTCTAGAAAGCATCACTAGTTCTGGAAACGATCGCTGTCCTTTTTTCTAGTTGCATTTTCTTTTTCTGGAAGGAAGCTTTTTTCTCAGAGTGATATTACTCGGTTTGGGAGCGGTAATGGTGACAATGTGCTTCTCTGTAGTGATGACTTCCTCTTCATTGTCGGTTTCATCATCATCGTCTAGGGCTCGATTTAACTTCATCCGTTCTTCTGCGAGTTTGGCTCCCGCTCGTACTCTTCCCAAACCGATTCGGACCAAGTGTTTCTTTTCTTCTTCTGTTTCATTTTCCCATTCTTTTTTTTCAAATCGGGTATAAGATTAACTTGATTTAAAACCAAGTCAAAGTCATCTCTGATTCGAAAAAAAGAACATAAATCCATTTGTGTTCGAGGATAGCATTGTCCAGTCTCAAAGAGAGCTGAAAGAAAATTAAATTTTGTTTCATCCCTCTTTGATTAGACAAATTAACCCGTGTCCAATGGAAAATGATTACACTGTCTCAACCCCTAAGGGAGCTGTTTGAAAATTAAATTTTGAATCGGCCCCCTCAGAGTAGACAACTTAATCCTTGTTCAGTTTAAGACAATTACCTGAAAACAAAGGTTGGTAAATTACTGAATAGTTTGCCAAAGTTTGTTCCCAACTAATCATCCGGTTTCGAGATTAGTGAGTCACCTTGAACATATGGTCTGGCAGATAGTTTTAAATGAATCGAATCTATCAGACAGACCACATTCCAAAGTACTAGTGATCCTATGTAAAAAAGTAGATTATCGATTAGGGAATTACATGCATGCCAAAGTGTAAAACGACGGCAATGCATGTAGTTCTTAAATGAGCAACCCAAGTAAACATGTGATCAATCAATTCTAAAAGAATATTTGATTATTGAATAAATCTATGATCGAATACTCTTTTGGAATTGAAAGATCCAAACACGACATCGCGGAGAGAATAATATATTATTTAAGGTGTAATATTCTCATTTAAGACGGTCTTAGAAAAGAATAACATACGACATGTGAAATTAGAAATAATGTAATGGGTAAAAGGAGACCATTCAATTAAACAGAAGAGGAGAACCTGCTTTTAAAAAGATGGTTCAACCCCTTCTGTTAAATTGTAAGGTCCATCTTGAAAAAAAAAATTGCAATGAGTTCAAACAGTTAAGAAGAACACGGATCACCATCTTAAAGTGGTGATCCCGATGTTCTTCAAACACGTGAGAACTAGAATCATTATATAAATCACATAAATTAAACTCATAAAACAAGCTCATAAAATTTGTAAAGTCACTTGCCTTCCATCAGCTCTTCTTCACAATTAGTGCAGAAGAAAGGATCCGTATCTTCCATTTTTTCTGCTCGAGGGTCGTCTAGAGTGAGGTCGTACCATTTCATCTCTTTCGAATACTCTGGGTCTTCATAGGGAGCGGACAGTTGCGCTAATTGACCACATCCGTAGCAGTACATCTCCAAAGGCCCGAAATAGAAATGGGAGTTTTTGTGTATGACGATATCCCTTTTGATGGCGTCTAAGAAGGTCAGATCTTCTTCATGATGCTCGGTCGTCTTGGTGTTCCTCCCATATTCGAACAACCAATCGTCAGGGAATTCTGATGTTTTTTCAACAGGAGGACCATCCTTGCTGATACGGTACTTAAAACTACTATCTTCTTCTTGCTTCTTTTTCAAATAACCACTCGCTTCCAATTGACGGTAGATAGAATCCACAAATTTCGCATCGAGGTAGGGTCGATGCTGTCCCGCGGGTGGAAGAAGTGGATAGAAGTATCCCTTTTTAGCCTCTCCATAGTCGACATCAGGAAGGGATATTTCTACGTCTGCAATCACCAGTTCAATCGTGGTCTGAAGATTACTCCAACCATGATATTCTTGAGATGCTCTATTGCACGTCACAACCATGCAGCAAAGAAAGAGACCACTGTGGTCGATTCCATCTTGCAAGCGATGATAATTACCCAGTTGGTAGACGACTTCTATGATGCTTCTGCTCGCCAATCGGGCGGGTAGCGATTTCAGTTAAGGATCGTGCAGGAACGAGATGTTGAATAGGTGCTTGCTGAGATAATACTCTCCCAAATGGTTGACACCACTGAGCTCTAAAGCATAAATCTCTTTAGAGAATTTGGTTACTCATTTTAGCGGAGATTTGTACAAGAGACAAGGCTGTTGCAGACCGCCCACTCCACCCATGATGGCCTGCGGGGTGAGAATGTCGTTTTTCCATTCTTTGCGTTTTCTGTCAGGCATGAATGTGCAGTGGTTTTGCCCTGATTTTTAGGGCCCTCTTCTAAGCACGCCACGAGTTCTCGTTTTACTCCAACGTTCGTAATTACAAAAGAACGAAAATGTTTGTCAGACTCTATAGTAGTTTATTTATAATGATCTATTTGCATATTTCTGTCGAGTAAAAATTTAATTACGAATCATTGTTGACAATGTTTGTATCTACAGAGACCGAGACTTGATGGATCATTTTTGTTTCCTAAAGAATCGTGACG
>JAHPZR010002062.1:80000-108028 GCA_019787425.1 Platygyra sinensis
CACGTTTTTAAATAATCTACCTCTGCTGTCGGCCAATTGGACATAACAATTAGAAATTCTTTCTCTGTTTACGCGTCTCCAGATAGGCTCATTGTCTCGCCACGTATTGGATTCCTTTAGTTCTCTAAATGGAAATACACCCAAAAAAGGTACTCTAACGCCTGATATCATCTCGGTGACCACCAGATCCGAATAATAACATAGACTCTGAAAGGAGTTTGTAGAAATGATGTTCCAAATGTTTCTAGAATATACGACCGGAAAGTGAAATTTAACGGAAGTATTGGCCTCTATTCCAATATAATCTTCTTGACCCACTTTTTCTTCTGCTATGGTTATATCTGGATTTAAAACCTTGACTAGAACATTGGGTTATACTCCGTATCAGCCAGACCAATACAACGACAAAGTCAGCCGAGAAACTCCACCAAGGAACATTTGTAAGGCCAGTTATGGTTTTGCCAGTCAACATTCTCACTAAGTCCTGTCTGAGGTAGGACTGACTGCTGTGGAAGCACTGGATTAACAGGAGTAGAACCTTGTGGATGAAGAGGCTGCTGCTGTGACTGGGTGACCGTAGCAGACATGTTTGGTACAGTCATAGGTTGCTGTTGTGTCATGGTGATAGTGGCATCACTTATTATAGTTAAATACAATACTAACTTTTATTTTGAAAGTGTGATCATAATCATGACATTGCTCTGAAAGTTAATCCCCCTTTAGAAAGTTATCACCCCTGTCCCTCCTTTCCTTCTGATGGCTTTGCTTCAACTGAATTTATACTAGCAGAGAACTAAGACAAGGAAATATAAAATTTTAGACATGTTATATCAAAGAGATACATGGAGCATCATAGCATAAACAGCCCTATTTCAGTCATTAGAAAAGCCTGTCCACATTTGAATAAGAATGATCAAACAATGACAGCTGGGTTAATTAAGTTTAGAAAGTATCATTTTTGTGAACAGGAGCCTGCATAAGAAGTGATAAGAACATGTTTATGCATAAAAAGAAAACATTCATACCAGAAATGAGGTACACAGCAAAGCTCAGAAAGGTTGTTTCTAGCTGGGTAAAGAAGGCATCCTTGCCTGTTTGGTGTCTTCTGACCACAAGCCAAAGACTTCACTGTTCCTCTAATTCTCTTTGCCTGTTGGCAATCATGTAACATCCATGCAAAGAAATACCTCTCTTCCCATACCAGTCCATCTGGATTTCTTTGATTTGCTTTCCTAGTTCAAGTTTCATTTTATAGTCAATTATCATGATGCACTCAGCAGGCTTCAAATTATTACTGACAAACTTGTAATAGTCACCTTGATGTTTTGTTCCCAGCAAATGTGACAAATTGTCAAAATGGATTCCACACAGCTCTCTTTACCTTAGCTTCAGCTCTGTTTTACTAGCATCTGGAAGCATTTCAATCTCTCTCTTCAATAAAGGAACATAGTTCATCGAAATTATTGTGGTGAAAATCATCAGAAATGTTACACAGACCGGCCAGCATCATGTCCATACAGATTTAGGCCAGCGTTACCTTGAATCTGATTAGGAATTCCAGTAGGTACTAATTCATAAGTCCCTTGATCACATCTTGCCAGTACCTGACTGCTCTTTGCTTGCCTTCCACCATAACACTACAGCATGATGATGCCTATGAAATATCATCTTGATAGAGAAGTCCGGTGAGTTCTACATGTACTCGCGCAATGACACATTGGCAGGTGAACTTGTACTTGTCTGATAAAACGCTTCCGTGACCGCAAAGTATCCAATACACCTTTGCTGCTGTTATGTTTTTTGAGGAACACTGGAAATATTGCTGCAAGGTAGAATATGAAAAGTCAATAGCAAGAACTGACAGAAGCTGTCTTTTTCCATCAGGATAGCTAAGAATCCTGCCTAGACCTTGTGCTGCCTTCTAGGTATAGTAAACAATAGAGATAACGAAGCCACTGTTTGAATGCACAGGATTTAATCATCTTACACATATGCACCAGAGAAAATAAAAAGGATGGTGGTGGTGGTGATTCAACTGAAGAAACTAAACAAGACAAATAGCTGAGTACAAAACTTAATAACCCCCAAAACAGACAACAATACAAAGTAAACTTACAAAATTGTGGTGACTTTCCAACAGGATAAATTTACAAAGTGACGCTTTCAAGATCACAACCATGGTAGAAAACAGCAAACTTACTACTGGTAGTCAACAAGCACTTGTGAAAATAACTTCTAAACTAACCATAATCATGGTGGTCGCTTACGTACTTAAAAACAAAAGGTAATTACGTAATTCACAGAGGTCACGGACAAACTTAAAACCCCCAAAGTGAAGAAAATTCCAGCCGCTACATTACCGGCCTCTAAACTTAATTGAGTTCACTGAGTAAATGTAGTTGGCGAGTACAATTTTATTTATACGCTAATCCATAATAAGTCTCTTAGTTAATACATTAGTTTTCAAAAGTTCAAGCACAAAGTCTAGTGTACAAAAATTAACAAGCCTTTCTCATTGCCAACTAACAACACGATAGCCATATAGATCAAATAGAGTTCTTCATTGGAATTAAGCTTACTTGTTTGATGAAACACAATTTGAAATTGGCCTTAGATATGGACACCTTTGTTTGTTCCAAAACTTCTTCAACTTGCTGAGAGAGGGTTTCATCATCATCTTTCTTTTCCAGATGTAGGAAATTCACATAAAAGTTGTCCTCTTGACCAGTCTTCTCTGTTGGTCATATCATCATCCATCCCAGTAGTGATCGAATGCCTACTGGCTCACCTTAACCACCACATTTTTCTTCAAGGATGCAAAACACTTCAGGGAAGTTCAATTCTTTTCAGATGAGGCCATCTGTCGACATCCCGATCTCTTGGAATGCTTAGCTCAGAAATGTTCAGATGCTCGACAGTCTAAACTCTGGGTACTTCCAGACTGGATTCATTGTCAGTGGAGTTGATGATGAACTTAACCTCATAACCTGACCTTGGACTGTCCCTTTTCTCCTGGGTGGTTAGGGAGAAATGAATCTGGACTCTGCTCGCTGATGCCCAACTCATCGATTAGCTTCTCATCACAAAGTGACACAGAGCCATTGTCGAAAAGTGCATACGTCTCCACCACTTGTCCTGGTTGCCTTCCGTGCACCCTCACAGAAACTATTCTCGAGCAAACTTTCCTACCAAGAGGACTGGTGTTTTTGCTTGAAATACGAACACTGGCCTATATCATGTGATTTTGAATGGTGTGTTCTGCACTTTTTCTTGCACAAGATTGGTTGCTAGCTTCATTATCCTTTATCTCGTGAATTTTAATAGTCTCTTGCCTTGCAGGTAGAGAATATTCAAGGAGGGGGGGAGGAGGTGAATGACAGTCATGTGTTTTCCATTACAGTCCTCAATGTAACAACCACTTTCTGCATACATCCAGATGTGAACTGACCCATTTTGAAACAGTTGTCGCAAAGCCTAGCATTACAAATTATCTTCATTCAATCCTCAAAGGATTTATTCTTAAACTGTTCACAGTTCCATAACTGATGAAATTCATCAGAGAGTAAGCGTTTACTGCTCCCGCTTTGTCTTTGCCTGAAGGTGAACTGACGATTCCAGTTTCTCACTTGGTTTTGGTGCCCAGGAATAAGGCCCACTAAAGTTTCCATTAGTAGCATGGGATGACACCATTGTACTCAGAGGGCTAGCTTTCCCACCTGATCTGTCCCTCTCACTCTTGTCCTTGTCACTATCAAGTGCACCACCAAAGACGGCATTGTAAGCAGCTTGGGCCTTTTCAGAGACAAACTTTGAAATATTGTAAATCCTTGGACACTGACCAGACTCTTGAATGCTGTCGGCAACTTCTAGCCATTTAGTTTGCAGATGGAAGGGGCGATGCTCCATAATGCTCCGTAAGTTATCAGCACTATTGGCTTCATCTAAATCTCCAATTAACTTTAACAGTTTTGGCAGTCTTGCACTGAACTGCAAACGTCTATAAACCTCTGATTGTTAGGTTCAACAGCTGGACTACAGGTTACCTGATTTGTAAGGGCAGTGGCAATTTTGAAGGGATGGCCGAAATGATCCTTTAAGAGTTTTCTTGCAGTTTTATCACTGAAACCAAAACCCATTAAAATCTTGTGAATATTTTAATGGGAAAATCACAGGGTTTTTATGTCATCTTAACAGGTTTTTCATGGTTTAATTCATGGGATATTTCTCATGGAAATCCCTTGAAAAAAGCATTAAAAATCCCATGAAAATGCCCTAAAAAATTCCCTCTGAAGTCTATAATTAACTCATTTTGACATATTCACTTTTCTCAGCTGTAATTAGTTACAACACTTAACATTCCAGACATATTATAGGTGTTCACACCAGTACAATCACTGCTGTAATATTCTGTCAGAAACCCATAAGGGGTTCAACATTTAACATGCATTCATAGCGTTAGAATATTCAATTTTGCTAAGTACCACATTTTGAAATGCTCAGATTTACGCGAGTGCTTTATACACGAAAAGACTCGTTCAATACACCGAATGCAAATATGGCGGACCACTCGGTCGTCGCCCGGGACGAGTCGAATGAAAGCGAGGCTAGTTGGGCTTTGATGTTTTGTTTTAAAATGCTTCCCAGCCAGGAAACTCTTGCTTTGTGGTCGACCTGTTGTTTTATTTTGCTGTGCTTACGAGTTGCTGTGTTTCTGAATGCGACGAGAGGGGATAGAAATCTTCCACCGTTAACCTCTAAGGGAAAATAGTGGATCAATGCAATTCGTTGAGACGGAGAAAAGGAGTTCACGATTGCCGCGGGGACTAAAGTTTGTTTGCTACGTTCCAGGATAGATCTCAGAAAAATCGATTAAATGACGAGCTTATGTGGTGTCTGGTGGTGTTCCAACACGGTTTTCATGGCCAATACCCTCCCCAAGGTAAAGAAAAGGTCTCCTTGAATGATATCCTCTGTCTCAAAGGAAGAAGTTATTTGCGTTCGCGTCCACTCGCATGATTGCATGGAATTGCACAAAGTAAGTATAAATACTACGGTGCAATAACCAAGCGAATGAACTTCAACTGCCACGTTACTGAAACCAGTGAAAGCATTGAGCCAAATGACAACAACTTAGAGCTAAATGCGATCGCTTACACATTTTCTAAGATCGATTCCAACCTGAACTTAAACAGTTCCTTCGGGGAATGTGAACTCCTCAGAACTCCTTGCCTCCGTCTCTTGGTTTCCCCTCAGAGGCGAACGAGAAAACTGAATAAAAGAACACCTCTGCTGTGGAAGATTCCACTCTGTTGCGGTGGCATTCAGGAACACAAAAACGCGTAGGGAGGGTGAAACAAATCGACTACGAAGCAAGACTTTTCTGGAAAAGCATTGTCAAAACAAAACATCGAAGCCCAACTAGCCTCGCTTTCATTCGACTCGTCCCGGGCGACGACCGAGTGGTCCGCCATATTTGCATTCGGTGTATAACATTTTGCTTTTACGCCAAATACTTGAATTCCGATCTTGAGGTCGAAAACTTCGCACGGAAACAAAAGATTTTCATTAACTTTTTCTAAGTAAAGTTGTCCAATGTACTGGAGGATGGTAAAACAAAGGAAGTGAAATATATATGAAATAATTCATTTGTACTGCGGTTGTAGATGAAGTGAAGAGTGATCATCGCAGTAAATTTTCCAATTTAAGCATTTGGAAAGAAGAAGCCTGAAAAAATCAGGGCTTCAATGGGATTCGAACCCGTGACCTCGCGATACCAGTGCGATGTTCTACCAACTGAGCTATGAAGCCACATATTGGGAGCGAGGTCAATTTATTGAGTTATATTTTCCCGGGCAGTGAAGTGATCTTCAGTTCTTCTCTTTCTTGCGCGGACAGTTTCGAAGCTTCGCAAGTACATGGCGACACTGACACACCCATAGACTCGGTCCTCCAAAAGTCAGTTAGGTCAACAGGTGGAAGAAGGCTGACTAAGGAAACTTGCTTGATTTCTGGCATTACGTCTTAAGCGTTGGATCCAAAGATAACCCAACCGAGCGGGCTTCTGCGAGCGACTAAACTGGCGTTTACTTTGGTTTTGCCTACATGGAAACGGGAATAATTAATGCCAATTAGAAGATCTATTGGACCAGCCTTCCTTCGAACTTCACTCGCCACAAGACCAAACATGCTCGCCAGCACAGTTGTGTCAACTTCTTCAACTTCATTTGATATCTGAGGAATGCCAACGGCTTGGATTGTTTGTACTGGTTTACCATGGACCGTACAGATGGGAATTTTGTAGACTTTCCTAGCTAATTCTTCCTCTACACCGCCAACTTTAGTGATGATAATCTTCACAGGTTTGCTTTCCAGACACAGAGATTCTGCAAAACTGCTCCTTACCATGGATATCTGTGCACCGCTGTCATAAAAAACGCTTGCTTCAGTAAAGGCGTCAACACTTGAAGGCATCTTGACAGATCCAATTATTACCAGAAGTAATGCTTTGCCTTTGTCTTGCAGAGAAGAAACTTGTACAGGACTGGAGTTTTCTGTATGAAGGAGCTTGTGATGGGGCCTCTTGCAGACTGTGCCGTCGCGGTTTTTTTCAGAACATTCTTTCTTGCGTAAGCAGTTCGTGGTTGTATGGCCTTTGCCTTTCTTTAGACAGGAAAAGCATGCTTTTTGTTCCTTCACAACTTCCCATCGTTCATTAGGCGTCATCGTTTGGAATCTAGGGCACTGGTCGACATAATGACTTGCCTTACACACGTAGCAGTGGCCAGAACTTTTGTTTCTCTTGGCATCTTGGGAGTCGTGATCGTTTCCACCTGTACCAAGGGCATTGACAGAGGTACGAAGATTGCTGGTCTTTTGAACTGCCGCTCCTGAACGAAGCCGAGCTGTCATCTCTTTATCCATCCATCTTAGCAAATTTGTCATTGACGGTTCCAATTTCTGAACGTAAATATGTATGTAATGTAATTTGTTTACCCACGGAGCACCGAGGAGTTCACAAGAACTTGTTTAGAAATGTCTGTGCATTCCAGGATCGAATTGGAATTTGGAAATGTTGGTTTTTTAATGCCAATATGACGAGCCCAAACTCTTAAGTCGTCGTTTGGCATCTTTCGCTCTATCAGCGAAATTACATGGGTGTTATCAATGTCCTGTGGGCGCTTAACTTCCTTTAGAATGTTGTACGAGCTTCTTACAAGATTTACTAATTCACAGAACCGGTGATCTTCGCCGGGCTGAATGGCTTTAAATCGTTCGAGGTCAGCTGTGACCAAATCGGAAATGACCCTAGGATCGCCATAATTTTGATCCAGATAGTTCCAGGCGGCCTTTAAATCAGTGCTGATCCCATCCACTAGCTTTGATGGCTCTGGACCCAGGCATGAACGAAGGATGGCTATTGCATCGCGTTCTGAATAGTAACTTTCCACGGCGTGCTGGAAATCGGCTTTAAATATGAAATATTTTCTCATATCACCATTGAAGGTCGGCAGTTTGGGCTTCTCGTATTTCATCAGTAGGGGTTTTGCTGGTGCATGTTTTGCTGCGTTATTTTGATCGATTTCACTCGTTTTCTGAACTTTGTCTTGTGAACCATGGTCCTTGATGATTTCACCGCTGGCTGCGCTGTGTTCCTCATCTTTCTCTTGAACATTGATGGCGTTACTTTGGCAGTAATCATTAACACGGATAGAAAAATCAACAAACTTGAAAGAACATTCCTCCATCCAATTTTCCGCTTCGGGATATTCTTCGTCACTCAGAAACATTGTGTACGCTTCATGCTTTTTGATGTGATCGGCGTGCACAACCTTAACCTTTTCAAATTCATCGCGAATCTCGGACGGTGGGCGTTTGGCGTCCAGTAACAACTGTGTCGTGTTGATCACTCGTGTGAAAGCTGACTTGGCTGCTCGGCGTACATTCTTCGCTTTCTCTGCCTCCTTTTCCTTTTCCATGATGAAATCCAATTTGTCTACCGGCGACGTGGGTAACAGATAAATCTTCAGATGATGGACCGGCGATAAAAAGAATTTCAGGCGATTGAGGAGAACAGGCTTGGATTTTCAGGATTTAATGGCAACTGATGGCAACAGTAGCATTACAGTAATCTGAAGCTGTGATAACAGAAAATTAGAATTCAGTATTTTGAAACACAAATCGATTGGAAATTAAACCAAAATACGGCAAAATAGTCGACTTACATTTGTCCAAACGTGTCCTCATTAACATTGGCATTCGTAAGTAGAAACAAAGCATAAAAATCCTTAGTACATCAGTAAAGCTTGTCACATTGTCCTTATTCAAACTGAAACTCTATATCTTAACCTAACACAAGGTCTTGCGTAATCAGGGTTAATATTTCAAATATTTCTTGTCAATCATCAAAAGTGTATCAGTCACCGGAACAATCATTTGGTTTTGTTTGGCCTGCGAACGGAGAACCAAAAAAAAAAACCAAAAGATCCTCACTGAAACCTGACGAAGCTGCAACCACAGTGCGGCTTTTGTCCAGTATTTTGTCAAATGATCTTCTCGAAAAGACAAAAATAGTGATAATAACTACTTTAAATTCAGTGAAAACTCAGTGAAAAATATATATTAATTTTCATGATTTTATTTTTATCTAATAGCTTTTGCGGCTCTTCAGGGCTTGTCAGAAATGTTTTCATTTTTTCCCATGGCTCGCGTCCAGTGCCTGAAGGAAGCCCCTCCGGTGGCCCATTGAGAAGTGAAGACAGAGTACCTTGTGATCGTTTGACGACTTGTGTCGCAAAAACAGCCACCAAAACCGTGTTATCCCTTAGCCATTTTCTCACATAAAGGGGGATTGACACTGGTTAAACTTCACCTTCGCTTAGTTCACCAGTGTCCCCTACATTTAAAACAGTAAACAGTCTATATTAAACAATCAGTCAATTGATCAAATTTGGGCAGCATTTAATCTGTTCTGATGTCTCTGAGTTGTACAAAGCTTTACAAAGTTTAATTCAGACTTAAATCTCATGTTAGTAATTTTTGACAAAGAATACAACCAGATATCTTAGCTAGACAAGAAACGTTTTGAGATTTTCTTCTTTCCTGCGCCGTATTCCAACTGTAATCTAGAAAGTGAAGATGTTATTGTTCAAGATCTCGACGCCTGTATCTTGAATTGCAGTTGTGAATTTCCAAAATTCAAAATAAAGTTGACAAAAACACTTCTCACCTTCAGATTTTTCGGACATTTTCAGACCCAAAATAAGAAAACCAACAAATAAAGGTAGAGAAATTAACCTAAACACATGTAGGCAAATAAACTGAGCGGGACGGTGGAAGTAATGTGACGCTGGAGGCACAGCACGATGTAAGTGGCGGGAAAAGTGACAGGAAGCACAGTATTTGACCATGAAGCATACCTCACCTAATTAATTAACACATCGCGTATTCAATGTACGATAGCTGCTAGTTCTCGGCATTTGCATGGGCTAACCAGGATTCAGCTGCAACGTCTTACAAGGTTGGTTCCTGTAACAAAATCGTTTCTGTTTGCTGTTAGTATGTTGCCAAATGACTGAATTTTTCTCTAAGACGAGAAAGAGTGTCTCTCCATCAACACCGTTGTCAGCTAGTGCACCAACACCTCAATCATGCCCAGTTAGTCAAGGGAGAGCTTTAGCCTTGTATGTGATCGATGAGCACAATATTATATACCTGGCCCAAATTTAGACACTGAAATGTCCGTAGAATTTTCTGTAGCTTTCTACAGCTCTACCCTTTTTATTTATTACTTACCTTTATATTGGCCTGATTTGAAATGCTAACAGTCACATGTAATGCCATAGAGCCATAGAGCAGTAGATTCGTACAGCTATGTAATCATTCTTATGTGGATATAGGAGTAAACCTCTACGCCTCTACGCCTTCACCTCTACGCCTCTACGCCTCTACACCTCTACGCCTGTACACCTGTACGCCTAGAGGCGTAGATGTGTAGAGGCGTAGAGGTGAAGAGGCATAGAGGTGTAGAGGCATAGAGAAGGAGTGGCATAAAACATTGCAAGCATATAGTTCACAGTACAATACCAGAATCATACAGGTATAGAGGTATATACGCATAGAGAAGGAGTAGCGTAAAAGAGTAGAAGAGTATAGTTCACAGTACAACATCAAGTAGAGAAGGTATGGATTACAACGGAAGAAGCGTGTATGTGTAGACGTGTAGAGAAGTAGAGGTGTTTAACATTTCAGGATGAATTCGAGTAGTGTAGAAGGAAATGTTTAAGGTTAAACAGAGGAATGAAAACGTGGGAAATCAAGAAGTTTTAATGAATAACTTTAGCAAAAAGAAAATAAGCATGACTAATTATTAAAAAAATCAATGCACACTGAAACGGAGTGATGAAAATAGTGGTCAAAGTGTAACTACAACGTTACAAATAGGAAGTGCATTTAACAGATAAAAAAATAAAAAAGGTGAATATAATTGAGGATATGTTTGGATGTTGAATTTTCGATAATGTGGAGTACTTGAGAAAGAAAAAAAACTAGATTACTGTGGTAATGTACATACATATGAAGGGTTATAAAACAAGGCAGAATTACAAAAAGGCCATAACATGCACTCGAAGGCTAGACTAAAAAAACTGAAAATGGTGAGGTGTCGGCGTATAGACATAGAACTCTACAAAAACTTCTATGCAAAATTGGGTGTCCAAATTTGGACCGCACTTGCCTCTTTTTGTTGCTTTCAACATCTTACCTGTTAATATGCCTTACTTTGAAACGGTCTCCACCATAACGCATGATGTTTCTACTCATTCTAGACCTAAAAATAATCGTGAACTTTTTATACATTGATCTGCCGTTCATGCATACAACATGCATTTCTCGTGTGCAGATAATCCTTTTTTACAGAAATCTAGATTGCATATGAAACTTGAGTCTTCCTGCGTTTGGTACGAGATTATGGAACTGTCAACACTACGACTGGTGTAAGCTCATGAAAAGAGCATTTATGTCCTCTTCCCTTGTTTATCAAATTTAAAACTTTAAATCGAAACCAGACGAGTCATTGTTAGGATAAATTTTGGCCACGCAGAATGGCCGATTTATTGATTAAAGCTCATATGAAATACCTTAATAAAAAAATTATAATTGTTCAGCTCTTGCAAAGGTGAGGGCAAGAGAAAAAAGGTGAAGTGCCTTATCACAAACACATAATATAAATGAAGCGGAGGAAGGGAGGAGGAGGGTTAAACTCGCCGAGTGTGTCCGGTCTGAAGACAAAGAGGACAAACTCGAGAAAAGTACCAAGTCTTATACCAGTCGCTGAAAGCGAGGCTAAGTTATTTTCCATTGAAACTCGTGATTATTGCCAGTGCCAACTACTGAGAGGTCGTATTTACTCAGTTTATCTACTGTACGGCCTCCAACCCCATAATAATTTATATATGCCAAACTGGATAGATTCAAGTCTAGTCTAACCCTTCTTTCTGAGCCCTTGGCAAGAAACTTGTGAAAACGATGGACAAAGGAGTGACCCATGATAAGAACTTGGGGTGTAGGAGACATGACTGGAAGAAAACAAGCATGATGTACTCAACTGAATAACGGAGGATAGAGCAACAGGAGCTGTCAAACTCGCTGTGTCCGGTCTGAAGACAAAGAGGACGAACTCGAGAAAAATACCACGTCTTATACCAGTCGCTGAAAGCGAGGCTAAGTTATTTTCCAGTGAAACTCGTGATTATTGCCAGTGAATTTGCTATTGTCATCAAAGCACAATATTGTCTTGTGATGGTCTTGTGGTTATTACCAATGAATTCGCTATCATTATCGAAGACACAAAGATTGTCTTGTGATGGTCCTGTGATTATTGCCTAACCAGATCGTACCTTTCAGACCCCGTCTCAATTTAGTTTGACCCTTGTGTTCCCCGCCATTCCTCATTATTCTAAACTCTTGGTTGAAAATTAACTCTCCGGAAGCGTGGGTAGAAGCCATAAACTCTTTTATTTGCCAACAAATAAAATTTATTTAAAAGAAAAATTCCTAACTTGCTTCTAACTGTACTTGAGATTGAGGACTATTATGTTGATGCCCATTCCCTAATATTGAATTTAAATACAAGTTATTATACCCTATAGCTATCAACTTCTCATGTAGCCGTATATCTACTTTACACCTTTCAATTTGCGTTACCCTTCTTCTTGATTAACTGTAAATATATGTGCATAACTATTTAGCAGCTGTGTGAAAATCACTTTTTGCTCTATAAATATGATTCTATATAATACAACCTGCCTAGGTTAGCTCTGCTATAAGTGGGTTTTGTAAAACCTTTAAATTGTAAAATTCGAAATAATAATAAATGGTTAAGTGGTTAAACTCTGCCATTTGTTGGAGTAAGGTAGAAAGGTATCTTGTAGCCTCATCTAATGCATTCAGTGATGAAAGGAGGAGCATTTATTCTTTCCCAAAACTGGACATGAAAGATTTATCTCAGATTATAAAAAATGTTAAGTCCTAGTAGTATTTCCCTTACTGTCTTCTTCCAACTAACATAAGTTGTATCTGTACTTTTAATATTTTTAGTTAGGTTAGTGAAATGGTTTTTCTTGTTATTACCTAATACTGTATTTCTTCTTTTTATTAATTAAGTTTTGTCTGTATATTTTTGTAATTTGCTTATTAAGGCATGGCCCTCCTAGATTAGCCTTTGCTAGTTGTGGGCATGCCCTTTCTGTAAATAGAACTAGAAAAATAATAATAAAGTGTGTAGTGTGTAAAAAAAAAAAAGACGTGAGCTTTTAGTCTTCCTTTAATGGATAAAGGAGTTGAACCAAGGTCCGATGTAACTAACTAACTAATCCTCATCGGGCCCATGAGGACTCTTAAGGCCGGAAGGTCCGATGTAACTGACTCTAATTCATGAGTTAGAGAAAACATATCTTCTACCTTTATGATGTCCTCGAAAACTCCAGCCATGTCATGACTCGACTGGTCTACGGGATTGATCCCCAAATGATGTGTTGACTGTTCCTTTGAACTGTTGGCTAGTAGATCCAAATCCTTTGTGAAATCTCCCACAATTAGAACTCCAAATCTGAAGCAGATGTCTGTTGCAGAAGGTATTTGACGACCTGAAAAGGAAAAAACAAGAAATGCAGAAGCAGGGCGATCATCGAAATGTCTGAATAACTAAATAAAGTAAACCGAAAATGTGGTCTAAAGCACCGCCAAATAGTGACACACTTGATGAATATATCAAGCGAAGCGCTCCTAGATATACTACACTGGAGTCACCAGAGACTCCACATGCTAACTCAAAATGTGTTAGTATTGAAGCATGCAAGCTCTCGCTAACTTCCGAAATAAAATTCATGTTTATTTAACGTAGGGAAAATTACATTAAATGTTGATTGGTACCTTTAATGGCAGCTACCACTTATGTCCAGGATTGAACGCAGTTACAAATTTTGCGATTTTTCATTAAACTCTACAAGAAATACAAAAATCTGCTGCCTCAACGATTTTTCGGTACGTTGTGCTGAAATTTACAATTTTTAAGCTAATCGACCAGCAAGCACCGGCTTGCGGATTTTACAAAATTTACGATTTTTTGCTACCTTCACGATTTTTCAATAAGTCATTGTGAAATTTGCGATTTTTTGCACTTCTTTGTAATGCAAATTCCACCTACTAGTTCCGACCTGCGGATTTTACAAAATTTGCGATTTTTTCGCAATTACCATAACATAAAAGGACCGCCAAAGACGACAAGCATGTTTTTGTTCTCTCTGGAACGATTTAGCGGGATGAAAATACGTTATTACCGCATACATGTAACACACAAAACAAGATAACAAGCTGTATGTTTCTCTCGTTCTAAGGCATTTGTTGTTGACCGAGTATCGTATTAAAAACAGGTTAAGGGGAAAGTGAGCGGAATGATATAATAACGCAAGCAAAACATAACACGAGATAAATTAGCGTTTCTTGTTACCTGAGTATTTGTTCCAGCTTCTACTAAGCGTGCGTGTTAATAGAAAGATAAAACGAGAGGAGAGGAGAATAGTCCATTCCACTGAACACACCTTTTATTAACCGTGTAGCGAAGCACTCATTCAACAAGTAAGCTTCTTATTCTAAAACACTATCAGCGATATTTTAGCGCACGCCTGTCTTTAGGATTAAAAAGCGCGCCAGCAAAATATTCCACCATTCTACTAACACGTGGCGTATTAGAATATTGTAAAACTCCTCCAACCTTAGTTAAAGCCAGTGTCGGGAAAAGTCACGACCGATGTGAGATTAATGAAACACAAGAATGGACAACATACTGTCATGGTTCGTTCTCAAAGCGTTCGTTCGATGCAGAATAAAATGAGCATCGAAAGCATACTTTGGACAAGTATTTCCCAGCCTGAGTCGCAGACGCAACCAATCGCGGGTTACTCATTTGCCGTACCGTACTCAAAGGGTGATATTCAGTTGGCTGATATTAAGGGACTCAAGAATCGAACATTCGAAGCATACATCAGTCTAAAGCGTCTTATTCGAAAGTGCTTTCAGCTATGTTTAATTTTAGCGTACGCCAATCTTTGACGGAAGAAAAATATTCCACCATTCTACAAACTCGTCGCAACGTATAAAGATTGTCCTAAAACTGCTCTAATCTTAAAGCGAGCTTTGGGAAAGGTCACAAAAGAGTAATTCATTATATAACATAAACCTACCGTTTTTAAAGGACATTTCGTGACTCTAACATTACGGCATGCCTGTTGATACGGAAAGGTCAGCGGTATGACCTTCGGACACCATGTTGCTTATTTCCTTAGTGTTTCCTTCCTTTTTCTTAATTTTGTGGATAATGACTGTGTATATCGGCATACCTATGAAGTGTTCGTACTAGGGACCATCAGATTGCTTGTAAGTAATCGCTTTGTCGATTTACTTCCACTTCGTTGCCTTTAATTTCAATTTCTTACGCGTTTACACCCTCCATATTTGTAGTTGCAGAAATCATCGTACCTATCTGTATGCTGCATTCTTTATTGGCAACCTTCATTAAAGGCTATGGAAACTTCACTTCAGAGAAGTCTATATTAAGTGGCTACCCTGTTTTGCGTGGACCTGTGAGTTTAATAGTACTTGGAAGGTTGGAAGTACTTTGCAAATTTGCAGAAAGCTTCTGTGGAATAACCTTTTTTGCAATGCAAGTTGAAATCCATGAGAACTGAAAAACGCAACTTATTTCCACATACAAAAGAGTTCTCCGAACGTCCATGCCCCTAGTAAAGGACATTCCACTGTTGCAAACAGTCAATAATCGTGAAATGTTCATACTTTTGGTTTTATTGACCTTGCTTGTCCCACTAGGGATAAAGCGAATAATTTGAATGGAATTCTAGTTTGATGTGGGGTGAGGGTGAAATGTACTTCACTTTAATGTTTTGGTTTATCTTACATTTACTATTTAGGCCTATCAAAAGATACATAAGATATAATCCATGCTTTTGTGAATTGACCTACATGTAGATATTACAGTTTGGGTTATTTTCATCAAAGACTTTCATCTGACCCTTTGAAAAATTTCCTTCGATTTCATTGATGGGCTAGCAAATGCTCATAAATATCGCAGTTTCCCTAAATTTCGTTGATTTTGTCTATGGTCTTGCGAATTTCAGCAAATTTTGCACTTTTTGTAACCCTTCGAATATATTTCGTTGATTCTGTAAGTGGTATTGCGAATTAGAATTACGGTCGTTTCGCCTACTGTCTGTTCGCCTACGTCTATAGTCGATTCACCTACGTCCAATATGTAAGTTCACCTACTCCGTACTATGACAATCATTGATTCACCTACTTGATGCGCGATGTCGGAGTCAGTCGATTTGATTTGTACTTGATGCAGTGAATTCAAAAAACAATTGTCGTAGTTCTATACTTATGTTTGTGGGAGAATTTTTTTAGAATGAGGAATATTGTCTTAGACTTATCATTAAGATGTACTCGAACTGCCATATTAGACATAGGCGAATCGACTCTAGATGTAGACGAACAGACAGTAGGCGAAACGACCGGTTACCGCGAATTATCATAAATTTCGCACTTTTCGTGAATTTCGTAATTTTTGTAACTTTCGATGGGCCTTCCCTGCAACCCTGTGAATAAATTTCATTGATTTTGTAAGTGGTATTGCGAATTATTGTAAATTTCGCAGTTTTCGTAAATTTCGTAATTTTCGCAATTTTCATAATTTTCGATGGGCCTTCCTGCAACCCTGTGAATATATTTCATTGATTTTGTAAGTGGTATGGTGAATTATCGTAAATTTTGCAGTTTTCGCAAATTTCGTAATTTTCGTAACTTTCGATGGGCCTTCCCTGCAACCCTTTGAATAAATTTCGTTGATTTTGTAAGTGGTATTGTAAATTATCGTAAATTTCGCAGTTTTGGCAAATTTCGTAGTTTTCGTGACTTTCGATGGGCCTTCCCTGCAACCCTTTGTATATATTTCGTTGATTTTGTAAGTGGTATTGCGAATTATCGTAAATTTCGCAGTTTTCGTAAATTTCGTATTTTTCGCAGTTTTCGTAACTTTCGATGGGCCTTCCCTGCAACCTTTTGAATAAATTTTGTTGATTTTGTAAGTGGGATTGTAAATTATCGTAAATTTCGCAGTTTTGGCAAATTTCGTAGTTTTCGTGACTTTTGATGGGCCTTCCCTGCAACCCTTTGTATATATTTTGTTGATTTTGTACGTGGTATCGCGAATTATCGTAAATTTCGTATTTTTCGCAATTTTCGTAACTTCCGATGGGCCTTCCCTGCAACCCTTGATATATTTTTCATTGATTTTGTAAGTGGTATGGTGAATTATCGAATATTTCGCACTTTTCGTAAATTTCGTAATTTTCGTGACTTTCCATAGGCCTTCCCTGCATCCCTCTGAATATATTTTGTTGATTTTGTAAGTGGTATTGTGAATTATTGTAAATTTCGCAGTTTTTGTAACTTTCGATGGGCCTTCCTGCAACCCTGTGAATAAATTTCCTTGATTTTGTAAGTGGTATGGTGAATTATCGTAAATTTCGCAGTTTTCACAAATTTCGTAATTTTCGTGACTTTCGAAGGGCCTTCCCTGCAACCCTTTGAATATATTTCGTTGATTTTGTAAGTGGTATTGCCAATTATCGTAAATTTCCCAGTTTTCGTAAATTTCGTAATTTTCGCAATTTTCCTAGCTTTCGATGGGCCTTCCCTGCAACCCTTTGAATAAATTTTGTTGATTTTGTAAGTGGTATGATGAATTTTCGTAAATTTAGCAGTTTTCGTAAATTTCGTAATTTTTGCAATCCTTGTAACTTTGGACAGGGCTTCCCTGCAACCTTTTGAATAAATTGTGTTGATTTTGTAAGTGGTATGGCGAATTTTTGTAAATTTCCCAGTTTTCGTAGCTGCGTTCAATCCTGGACATTACTCGCTACTCTGGGGCTGTCTAATTTCTTTTTGTTGTTGCTGCCACTGATTGTTGATTCTCTTAGCTCACTAGAGGAGAATATAACCATCATGTTGAGAGCCAATTTTTTCCTCTCAGTGGCGCTGTCAAGGGCCTTTGCTGATCAGGTCTTTATGGGCGTTCATCCCCAAAGGACTGTCACCAACTTAGTAAAGGTCACCTGAAATGGAAAAAAAAAGTCTGCAGTAGTTATGCTAATTAAAACACTTGTAATGTTCAGGGAAACTACTTACAGCCATGTCCCTTGTTTTATGTACACCATGAAATAACATGGTCAACCACATCCCTTGTTTTATCTACACCAGGAAATAACATGGTCAACCATGTGTTTTGTTTTGTTTTTTATACATAGGACCATGAAATAACAGGTCTCAGCCAATTAACTAAACTGTGTTTAACAATAGTTACTTGAATCAGGAAGTTACACAAAAATATCATCTATTATGCTTACCTTCCTTGCAGTTCTGCAGACATGGTGTAGAATGTATATCAAATACAGAACTTATATATCAAGCATAATTAATGGACTCGTACTACATTTTGTACTTCAATCAGATTTATTTTGTAAGTTGATGTAAAAAAAACATGTCTGTGATGCCCCTCAGAAGACTCCTTATTTGTGACAATCTATCAACTGAATATAATGACATTAACTTTTCCATTCTGTTAACATTGAGACTTGTGACACGAGAGCAAAAGACAGTTGAGTTCTAAATCTTACATTTTTAGTGACTACATCAAAGAAATGTCATAGAAATAGAACAGGACTATCTGACTGTGACCATTGCAGTAAATTAATCAGGTGTTCAAACACGTAAAGTTTTGTCAGCAGCTTCAGCAGAGGGAAAATTGATTGACATCCACTCTGACAGGAGTCAGGGTTGAAACCATAGCCTACACTGATCTTCCACTATTTCACACAATGTTTCACTTTTCTTGAATGCTCAAAATAGAGGGATTCTTCCATTCATTAAACATTACTGGCTAAATTTATTGTTTTTTTAACCGACTTTTGGATGGCCTGGATTTTAAATGTTATTTGAGAAACAGTTATCTCTTTATGAAGTTCTATTACAAGGTTTTTCAATAATTCCAGTTTTGCAGTATCAAATTTGGGCTTGGCAACAGTTTTGTATTTGATGCTTTGCCTGAAACGGAATGTGATATAATTTCTTGTTCTGTAAAAAGCCTCCGCATCAATATATTGACTGTGTTAAACACAGAGGTGGAGTTAGAGATTAGTTCTCTGCACTCCTTTTCCAGTAGTGAAAATTCAGACTCTGGCAGTTGGTCAGCATTGCCAGAAGTTCTTTTCAATTTTTTGAGTTGTTTTTTGAGGTTTTTCACCTCAGACACGGTGTCCATTAATGTTTCCTTTAAGGAGGACAATTCCTTCTGGCAAAACTTGCAGCATCCCTTTAAAATTATCAATTTCAAGTGTAAGCAATTTTCCTTTTACAATTGTTTTTAGGTACCTTGGTATCCATAAGCTCTATATACTGGTACATAAATAGAACTTCATACAAGTAAATTTAAAATTCTGTCTTAATTATCTGGATTTGTATTTTATTTTCTGTTCTTAGCTCTAACAAGTTTTGTAATATTGTAGACAGCATGTATTGACCAGTGCTTCCAACAAGGTGGTATTCATAGTCATGGTGTAATTTGTCAAATATGCCACACAAATACAACAAGTAGTCATAAACTGTAAAGATACGGTGGGTCTAAAACACAGGTCAGAGGTCATTGTTTTACCACTACTGGAACAACTCTAACCCCTTCCCAATGCTGACCTTAGGCCTAAGTGCGACACTAAGACAACCTTTTAGGCCTAAATACTACACTAAGGCAATGTTTGAGATTAAGGTTAGTATTAGTAAAGGTTTAAGGTTGTTCCAGTATTGGTAAAACAATGACCCTTGACCTGCGTTTTAGACCGGCCAGTAAAGATACATGTATTATAAATTCATCATTCATTTTCATTAAATAAATTAGTACCTTATTTGTCACACTTGTGGAATGGCTAATGCCTAATAACAAAAACAAGAAAGAGACCGTTAGTGCTACAACTGGGCCAAAGTTACACAATCCTTGAAGTCAGCGTCCATTCAGTGCTATAAAATTAATGTAATATGTAATAATATATGTATGGTTGACTCCCCTAACTTGATTTTCATTTCCCTTGAGGTGATTTTATTACTAATTTTATCCTCCATAACTTTAACTCTCAATAACTCAAATGCTTTTAAATTTCCCTTGAAGGTTGAATGTTTGAGTTATCTGTCAGGAGTCAACTGTATTGATTGGGTAAATTCAGTGACTGTCTATCGTGCCTACAGTAGATGATCAGCTGTTTAGTTCCTGATGGCAGGTTACAACTATTTTTTTGGCAATTTCGTTCTTACTTTTTCCATTAGTCTCTATCTGATGAGACATGTTCTTCATCTTGGTTCTGTTCCCTGGCACTTTCATCTGCTGTTAGAAAAACAATTATTGGGTCACATGATTTTCTCTTTCACTCTCTTTCACTAAAAACTAAATCAACAACATTTTGTGATGGACAATAGTCTCTTTAGTCTGTGGAGGCCCTAAGATGTAACATACTGTAACTCAGGGGCCACCCAGGCAATGTTAACTTGTCCAAGGACAGAATGAGAATAATAAATTCATAAGCTTCATGAGTAAACAAGTTGAAATTTCTTTCTTTTGTACTCTAAATTTCATTGGCTTGGTTGAAAGGTTTTGTTCACCCTCTGTGTTGGCACGGATTTGGTACTGCACCTTTTAATAACACACAAACTCTGAAGTTCCAAAGCCAGTTTACGATTGCGTTTTTAGCTTCCATCAATCATAATTACAACCACAATCAACTAACCTTCAGAAAAAGAAACAAATTAAATAAAATGAATCAAAATCCGCCAATCACAATTAACCCACAGACCATGACCTTTTGAACCTGTTGAAGTGAACTTCTGTTTCTGTTTTAAGGTCCCCTAGAGATGATTGATGGCAGCGAAAAACTTCAAAGTTCTCATGTTATTGACAGGTGAAATAAATAGAGGATATTACATGGCTGCACAGAGATATGAAATCTCTTTTGGAGTGTTGAAAATATTTGTCGACACGAGAAGAGAAATTTTGTATGTCCAAGTGACGATGTAATTTTCTTCTTATGATATAAAATCCCCACGCTACAAACATGCTAATAATGACATTTTTGACGATTTTCCAAAGATTTCCAACCACTTTCCCAAGAGTTCCAAAGATTCTCCAAAAGTTGTCTGAAGGCCTCTCAAACGTTTCCGAACATTTTCTGAAAATTTCTTAAAATTACCGAAGACGTCTGACGATTATAGAAGACTTCTGGCGAAGATCCGAACATGTTTTGATCATACACTAACAGATTTAACTACAGTTCAAGGGTAAAAAATTATATTAAAAAATGATACCACACATGAGAATAAAAGTGATATCTGGATAGCGTTTTTATTGATATGCTACCACTCGTTATACCACTAAATTTTATATAATAATAAATACATAATAGTTGCACTATAAAATAGATATATGTCACTGAGCTTGCATAAGATTGTTGATATTCTTAATTAGAAACAAACCAACTGACTTTAAGTACATCAATCTCGGTAGTATTATTGTGTACTTCTGCTTTTTTGTGTGAAACTGGATTTGTTTGCTGCTTTTGCAACATTGTTTTGGCTAAAACCTGAAAACAGTGTTTATCATTGATCAGTAAATTATCAATTGTTTTGTTAGATGTGCATGTAACATTCTCTCTTTATCAGCTATTGTTAATAAAGAACATCGTGCCTTAAATCAATTTACTCAGAAATTTGTTTTTTAGCTAAAGATTAAAAAAGCTTATGCTCTTATTGATCATTATTTTGCAATAAAACTTGGAAACAAAATGACATCATGTCACTTTATAAACAATGATTCAGCATATTTTTAGTTGTATTTCAGTTTTTTATTGCATTTTAGTCACTGTGGTACTTTATTCTAATGAAAAGACAAACAAAATGTGAGGGAACAGGTTTAGTGTTCCAGTTGGCCAACTTTAAGCTGACACATTAACATTTTTATTGTTTTTATAAATTTTCTAAAAGCCTCTCACCTTTTCAGCCATTACTTTAGCAATGGTCGCCAAAGTTCCCTATCAAGGAAAACAAGTTACAACTATTTAAGCCAATTAACCAAAAAGGGTCACCATGAGTAAATTGAAATGGGCCAACTGTTGAGTAGCACCAATAGGATGATAACAATCTTAAATGATTGACATACGTTGTGTGTTTTCTACAGACTAACATGAGACTGTTTTAAGTACAAAATCTGTCCAAAAAACTACAATGTCAATATTGAAATAAAAAATTACAGTATTATATACTCAAAACTTCATGTTCATCACTGTCAGATTCAGTGGCAGAAACATAAGCTTTTGCTGCTTCACTTTTTTTCTTTGACTTGTTCTTGTCTGATACCAAAAAGAATCACACAGGTATATTTGTCTCTTAATAATCTGGGAACTGAACATGATGAAAAAGCAAAAAGCTTGGAGATGGATCGTGGAGAAGCCTTATTGTGCATGTAACAAGATTTATTTATAATTTTTGTCTCTATGTACCACATGGAAAATGATCAGTATTAAGATATGCCCGGGGGATACATGTAACTACTTTGGTAAAAGACCAATTATCAGGAAACAGTACCAACAGACATGTACATCACAATACATATTTTCACAGTTTTATCAAACAGATACCATTTATTTCACACAGATTTTGCTGTGGTGTATTATTCATGTAGAAAACTAAAATTCATTTAATACCTGGGGGGCTCCTCATTAGTATGACTAACAAAGTCAGGTACTCTCTTGGGAACCGAAACTCTCTTGGACAGTAGCTGCGACTGCCTTCATGGTCTTATTAACTCATTCTCCATCACAGTGGTTAAATATGATTTATTGCCTGAAAAGTGATTCAAAAAATAAAATGAATATTAAAAAAAAAATTTGCTTTGATCAGGTAACTCAAAGAAGAAGGATTGGGGGAAAGCATAAATTGATCAGATGCATAATGAACTGTTTAAGGATTCTTTCATTATCAAACAAGCTACAAATGTAAAAGCTAAATAAATGCCTGCTCATTTAATTTACTTACCACCAAATTTTATTATTTCTGCCACAGCGGTTTCCTCCCCCTTTTCCAGTTGGCATCGACAGCCTTTCCTTCCATTATACGATCACGATCTGATGTAATACTGGTTGTCTTAAAGACTTGCCAACAACTGGGTTTGGGATCTTCCACCCAACAAACAAGTGCAAATGGTTGTAGTGCCATCATACTCATGGAATACTAAAAAAGGACAAAACAGTTACACTGAGTTATTACACGGAGGCAGGAGGTGACTGTCAGAGTAGTCTCTAGCTCAGCTAACTCCAATTGAATGCAAAAGTGTAACATACAATAAATTTATACACATAGGCCATAAAGTAACTGTAACGTGCTTTCACATGACAGCTTGGATCGGTCTTTTCCAAATGGTTGTCAGCATAACAAGTTCCTGTTTGTCTCGGTGTTTTAACGATCTTAAACTATGGTTACCAATTAAGCTAAGATGTTGCAATCGTTTAGCAAAGTGTCAGGTCATGTATGAATTGTAAAAATACTTAAGCTTACTCTTTCATCAGTTTACATTTGCCTGATCATTTATACTAGAACATGTAACTGAGTATTTGAAAGTTCAAAGTTGCTAACAAAACATATCCTTATCACACAGAAAAGGAATTCCATGCAAACCATATCAAAATCAAACTGGCCTGCAGGATCAGGATTCGATTGAATTATCATGATCCATCAAAGAAAGCCATCCACGAATCTTGTTAAGCTTTATAAACACATAATATTGCATTGAATATCACTGAACATGACCCGACAAATGTTTTGCTCTCTGCACCCGGCGAGTAAACGATTTGCGAGGGCTATAAAGTATAATTTTGTAAATTTCTGAAAACCCGGCGAAAATCGAAAAACCGTTGTAAACTCTGTTAAGCCCGTGCAAGGTTTGTACAGCAAAGTTGCGTAGCCACCAGGGGTACCAAGCTCCTGATCATCATGTCAAAGTTTAACCGATCAGGACGATCGAGCCGTCATTTGGCAAGAACTTTTATGGAGCTCTATTGAAGATAAGTAGTTTGCTCTTAAATTACTACTTATTAACTCACTAGTCGCTTTATATTACGTTTTCAAGAAAATGGATTGAAATGTGATGTTTTGTTTTGTTATTCCAGCTGACAGAAGTCAGTCGGTTTTGACAATCCATTACTCAGTTGGGTGTTGAAATCCACCATGATATCTTCTTACCAGTGGTAATAAATATCTCGGTCTTAAATTAGCTTAAAGCAGTGCTCCGAGTCCACATTTCGTAATTTTCAGAACGTTAAGAGATTCTCAAACAATAATAAGATATGTTACGCTGCTACGTGTACCTAATGGACTTGATCGAACTGAAACGTTTGTAATGTTTGTTGGGTTTTGTATATGTCAAGTTGAAACAAGCTGGAACGCTTACTCAAGGTCTTAGTAGCTTTCGTATATATACATCCAGTATCTGGATTTTACAGTCTTATTTCACATATAAGTGTATCAATAAGCCAGAGACACTTAACAGACAGAAGTAAAGGAAAAACCTTGTGATAAACAAGTCATCTTTCTTTTAATGGCGGGAACTACACTTCTCAAACATCCGGGAAACTCTAAATAAGGGTTTGACAAATAAGGGCATGTCACGCAACATGTCACAATAAGCTTACCTTGTGATGACTAGTATCAGCATCTGCAAAATTATGCATTAGGTTATATATATGTAATAGATTCTTTTGAATATCGACTGAAAGAGACCTTGTATGTTGTAGAAACTGATGACAATTTGCAGTGTAAGAAGTACAAATGCCTATCATGTGACAGGTTTCTGTCTTCAAAGCAACAGGTTTTAAGTCATCTTCACTCAGCTCATCACAGAAGTAAGTATTTACTTGAATTGTCATAGAAGTACATAACTGTGTCATTTTTAATTATTTTTATTAGCGATTTCATATGCTCTGCATACATTTTAAGAAAATTGTATTTTGTGAAACATCTTGAGAGTGCATTACAGTTTTGGTGTTAAGATGCCCTTCATCATTTTTAGGTGGCCGAAGACAGTTTTTCAAGTGCCTATGCCTAATTCACCATAACTTAAAAACTATTAATTTTATGCTTTGGCACCATTTTTTTGCAAGAGTCAAGGTTAACCAAAGAAATATTTATTCTCGCATTTTGACTGGGGTGTGTGCTGTTACCATGGCAGTGGGGCTGGTTAAAAACAAGTCTTAAATAATGGTTTTTGTTTATTTAAAAGAAATCCAGTCGTTAGATTGTTTTCATATTTTGCACACTAAGAATTGACATTAAATCCCTTCTGTCAACACGGCTCTAATGAAATTTTGATATAAGTGATTTTCGTAATTCGCTGTTAATCGTTTTCTGCATTATTAAAAATTCCCTATATCAAGATTTAGATTTTTTTTGATAGGTCATTCTCGTGGTCTCTGATCTATTTTTCTGCCAAATTTCTTGGAATTCTAACGACTGGATCGTTAGAAATCGGCATGTTTCTGCTAGAGCAATCGGTCTCAATTTTTCGAGCGACTGCGCATGCATTGCATTTAATTGGGTTTTTTCGGTAACAAACAAAAGCTGAAAATTGCTGGGTTCTTTGCATCATTACCTTTTCTAAGATATCTTTGTAATAAATGACTAAAGCCATCAATACACTGCATTCAATTATATAGAAAAATAACACAGATAGTGCGGGTGTTGAGTAAATAAAATGATCGCTCTATTGATGGCTTGATGATCCTTGTGCAGGTGCTAAATATTGCAACAGCAATAGCATGCGTGAAAACTGAGTTCGGCCACCTCAAAGTATCAGGAAAGTAAAATGCAAGCAACGTTTTCACACCATAACAGGGCTACAACAATGTGATATTTTTATGAAATACACGTATTTAGTGCCTTGTCTGTGATAAAATACTCTTTGTTCTTGTGTAATTAAGAAATATTATTGTACATTGCATTATACTAGCAGTTTATCTAGAATTTAACATAAAGATCTGTCCAATAATTTCTATAATGAATTATACTTATAAATGCATTTTTTCCTTGTAGGTCCCTTGAAAAGGGTAGAGAAACGTTATCTTGATGATCCCAGTCTCCCAATACCAAGACGCACATTGTTTACTAGATAAAC
The DNA here is from genome assembly GCA_019787425.1 of Platygyra sinensis. Lineage (NCBI taxonomy): Eukaryota > Metazoa > Cnidaria > Anthozoa > Scleractinia > Merulinidae > Platygyra > Platygyra sinensis. Next base: position 105,829 of record JAHPZR010002062.1, read on the forward strand.
ATTTATTCTACTTTCACATGTTTACACGAAACTTAAGCTGAAGCGATGCCTCGACTACGAGTCTGCGACAGTCCAAATATCCTTCCTTTGACCGTGAATTTGTATTTTACTCCAATTGTCCAACGATATTCCAAATTGTCCAAGAGGTCCAGCTTTGTACCGCACGCACCGAAGATTAGAATCAAAAACTTATCTAAGTGAACGAAAAAATATAAGGCTAAGTTGTCAAGTAATGTATGCGAAAAACGTATGGTTGCAAGTCTGTACAAAAGGATTACGTAATGCAGAAAGAGTCTAATACAAGAGGATTGCGTAACGCCGAAAGAGCTAGAAAATTATCACAAAAACACTAATTAGCGCAAATGTCTCCTGATCACACATTATACCAGAAGGAGGCCCAAGGTAAAAAGTCTGTTGAACAAGAGACAGATGATAGTTCTACTGGGGATGGAGAGAACCAACATGCAGTGGCCTTAGATGTAAATGAAGATGTTCTTGCTCCAAATCCAGTACAAGACCATTATGACAGTTCTCAAGATGATAGTGAGATTGAAGAGGAACTGACCCAAAATGAAAATGGTGGACCTGAAGATGTAATGTCTAGAAACATAAATGCATATTATAGTGTAAATTCAGAGGAAATTAACTGTGAAAGTGACTCAGACTCTAATGACTCTCTGAATTTTAATACTGAATCAAGTGAAAGCGAAGTAAGTGAAGCAAGTTCTTCTGAAGATAAAAATGATGAGGAACAAACAGAAACTCAGAGCCATAAAAAAGATTGTCAGTCATTTACAGTATTACAATTGCAGTCCGTGGCAATGATTGGGTTTCTCTTAAGACACAACCTAACTGGAGTGGCTGTTAATGATTTAATTAGTCTTCTTCAAGTACTCTACCTATATTCGTCTTCTTTAGGTAGTTTAAAATTTGAAGAGTTTTTTCAAGTGATAGATAAAGTCCACTTTAAAGTGTGTCACTACTGTCATATTTGCCACAAAGTTTTTCCCCAAAACCAAGACCTTTTCAAATGTGAAACACCCAGCTGTCCAGGCTTCAGGTACAGGGGAGCGTATTCTGCTCAGACAAAAGCCAATCATCATGCACGGCAGTTCTTTTTGATTGCAGATGTTAAGACACAGTTGAAGTACATTTTAGAGCAGGATGGGTTGCTTGAAAAAATATTCAACTCCAAAAAGAAAGCAAAACTTTCCAAAAGTTCTCATAGTTCCTCTCTAGGAGATATAACTGATGGGAGTTTTTATCGCCTCTTGTTGGAGGAGGGCCAATTTCTTGCAGGTGACAATTGCATTAGTGCGATCTTTAACACAGATGGTATTCCATTGTATACATCTGCTAACAACAACAACAACAACAACAGCAACAATTTATTTACCCCATAAACTTACTTACATGCAGATAAATTATTCAAATAGATAGAGATAGATATAGAGAGTCTGGCTGTCAGAAATAACTAGGAAGTTAAAAGGGGCAAGCAGCCAGAGCCACAATTTGTTTAGGATAATTTAGGTCGGACACACATACGCACACATAAACATCACAAAAAAAAAAAGAAAATAGAAGTAATAGTAAACTAAGACATTGAAATATAAAAGGTAAAGTATAATAGGAGGAATATAAAAACAGTAACGAATTAAAAGATAGAGCAAAACAGCCTTAAATATATTGAATTGAGGCGAAGCTAGTATTTTTTTAAATATTGGGCTTGAATTTTTTTCTTAAACATTGCTTTGGATGATAATTTTATGTCTTTATCAATACAATTTCATATAGAGGGACCCTGAAACCGAATTTTAGCCGATTTTCATAGCTATTAATGAAATCCCTTTATGCCAAAGATTTGCAAGGGAAAATATGGTTTTGGTTGGAATCTGGCAGGGTAAAGCATCCCCTCCATTTCTTCAATATATGAATGCATTTGGAGAAGAAATGTTCTGTGTATGAACATGGAATTCCTGTTAGGATTGGGGATAGCCTTATTAATGTTAAACTTGGCATATTTCTTGGCATTGTTGATCTCCAAGCCAAGGGTTATATCCTGAATATGACCATGCACAATGGAGAGAGTGGTTGTTGCACATGTCAAGAACCAGGGAGGACAGTTAAACAAGGGAAAGGTCATTCCAGATGCTATCCTTGTAGAAAAGGTAAAGATAGATATCCCCTAAGAGATTCTGTT
>JAHPZR010002064.1:0-17462 GCA_019787425.1 Platygyra sinensis
GTACACAAGGGAGTACATGGGTGTACAAGGGTTACATGGGATTACAGGGGTATGCAATGGATCACAGGAGTATAAAAGGGATTATATGGGTGTACAAAAATATGCAAGGGGATTACAGGGGTATACAAGGGTATACAAGGGATTAAAGAGGTATACAAGGGTATACAAGGAATTACAATGGATTACAGGGGTTTTCAAGCGATTATAGAGGATAAAACGGGTATAAAAGGGTTTACTGGGTATTACAAGGGTTTACTGGGGATCACATAAGTATACAAGGGTTCACAAACGATTGCAAGGGTACAGGAGAATATAAGAGAATACAAGGGAATACAGGAGAATATAAGGGAAGACAAGATAATGCGGGAGAATACATTAGCGAATACAAGATAATACCATTCTCGACCCCAGAGCTCTTGTCTTTTATCACGTGACTGACGACGACAAGAGCTCTGGGGAACTCCACACACGCGTAGCCAGAATCTGGCTACAAGGGTCTCACAGCGCATGCTCGTGCTTTCAAAAACCATTGTAACGATATCTAGCTTCGGTATTTTGTTGAAAAATTAAGCAGAAGGCAATATTAAGAGCTTTAGTTCGTGTACACCTCCTCAGCAGTTAAAATTGCCGAGATAATCCGCTAGGAAACATTTATTTGATTTTAAAGAGTTCACATGATTAAGTAAAAGTCATTCAGCCGTTGCGTTCAAACGTCAAACATGTCTCGGTTATATGCAAATTTGGAATTTGTCACGAAATAACATTTGGTTCTTCTCTCGGCGGATTCTCAGTTGTTAAACATCTTTATTCATTGAAAATAGCTTTACATTGCTATAAAGAGCTAAGAAGAAATATTCTGGACTTTTGAAGCCGTTTTAAAACTAAAAATCTCCGAAAACTGCACATTTTACGATTGCGTGCACGATCTGTGATTTGCATAAAAAACAGACATACAAATTCCCAAGGCACGTTCAAATTTTACCGCGTCACAGATTGACCAATCAGACGCGCTTTCTTTGTTTCAACCAACAACAAATAACGAAAGAGCTTGGTCCAGGGTTCCCCAGAGCTCTTCTCGCCGTCTGTCATGCGCAAAAGAGAAGAGCTCTGGGTCGAGAATGAAGATAATACAAGAGAATGCATTACGAATACAAGTAAATACACATACAAGGAAATAGAAAATTCCTATTATGATACACCTTAATAATCTTACTTACAGTACCTACCAACAAAGGTACTTTTGTACGGACCTCCGTGGAAACAGCATCACACCGATACCCTCTTCCAGCGAACTACACGGGGTGATTTCCGGATTTCTTAAAATTTAAGCCTTCAAAGCTTGATTTTCTCCTTGATACCGGACTTGATTAGTCTGTTATCTGATTCTTGAAGAAATCCAGCTCTGAAACGATGTTTCGATAGGGTATTTTAGCCCAAAATGTGACCATGGATGTCGAGCTTTGTTCACTTCCAAGAAACTCGATGTAGCCGTGCTCAAGTTTCGAAGGCAAAACCTACCAATTTACTGGAACTGCTAGCGACTGATTCAGCAACGTGAAGGCTTGGAAAGTGACTGAAGTTGGAAATAAAACCAAGTTTCGAAGCAGGTAAGCTGTAGTTATAATAAAATCTGCTCGGATAGGTCGATTTTGATATAGGCTTGAATGTCGGAAATGCTCGTACATGGGCTGATACAAACGACCATAACTTTTTAAATACTGAAATCGTACAGGGGTTTTGGCAAATTTTTGCCGATAAAGGACTACACTTTGCAGCTGTGTAGACTAGAGTTCTCAGCTAGGTCCCAAAGTTTAAAAATAAGCTTCTAAATGAAGGCTATTTCCAGCCATCGTTCGATGGCGAATAATAGTGTTCAGTAATATGCTTGATTTCGTCTTGCCACTTAAATTGAGACAAAATTGGTTAGTATCTCGGAAAACTAGAAAGGTTTATGAGCAAAATGATATAAGACTCAATACTAGATGTTGCAAATGAAATATTTTACGGCGTCACGAAAAATGCCAATTTTATGCTTTTGGAGACGGCGCGACGGGCCCTGACGAGGCGGAATATTACATGGCTCCTGACGCGACTAGAAAATCATTTCGAATCAAAAGAAATCTTGTTTTATTCTAACCTTGGTAAAGTCTTTCAGTTGCCAGAGTTTCAGGCAAAATTATTTTTCAAGCGAAATTGAGTGGGTGGTTCTTGGTGAGACAGCCTCTTAAACAATGTTCCAAGTGTCACTCAATGTAAACAATACTTGCGTACGGTAGTATTACAGTTACTTCTAATCTAAAACTGATGTTCCGATTCTACAAGTTTCGACTTCTGAAGAAAGATGAAATGCATGTTCAACATAGAAGGTTCTGTGTTCAAAGTCCACATTCTTCCACGGCTTCAAGAAGAACGCACTTGTCGATAGGGCGCTCCAGCTCTGATGTCTTTGTCTTTACTTTTACTCGGCGCACACATCCATCTCTTCCGGGCATGACTTCGATCACTCTCGCCATTGGCCAACAACTCCTAGGGGAATTGTCGTCAACTATCAACACAATGTCATCAACTGCTAAATTTCTGCGTGGAAAGTTCCACTTCTGCCGCTGCTGTAACAAGGGGATGTACTCACGAGACCACCGTCTCCAAAATTGGTCCGCAAGATACTGTACTTGCCGCCACCTCTTGCGGGAAAAGGTATCTTCTTTTCTGAAGATTCCTGGGGGGAAAACTGATCCAGATCGAAGTAGAAGCAAGTGGTTCGGGGTGAGGGCTTCTAAGTCTCTTGGATCCTGAGACACCTTTGTGATGGGTCTACCATTTATAATCGACTCTACCTCACACAGGAGAGTCATCAAGGATTCATCGCTAAGAATTTGTTCCTTCAGTAGGGCATTCAAGATCTTCCGCGTGGTGCGGATACACCGCTCCCAAATACCGCCGTGGTGTGATCCAGAGGGAGGATTGAACATCCAGCGAACATCTTGCTGCAACAAGTACTCATGAATCCGCTGAGTGTTCCACTGTAGAATGTTAGCACGGATCTCCTTGTCTCCACTGACAAAATTGGAACCGTTATCGGTTCTCACCAACACTGGCTTGCCTCTCCTTGCAATAAATCGGCGTAGTGCATTTAGGAACGAATCAGTATCTAGCGAGTGAGCAACCTCTATGTGGACTGCTCTTATGTTTAAACAAGTAAAGATGCACCCGTATCTTTTGACTTCACTTCTACCTTGTTTCACTAGAAACGGGCCGAAGAAGTCGATCCCTACATGGCTGAAAGGTGGTTGACCAGGCGACACTCGTTCCTCAGGGAGATCTGCCATCTTCTGATTACAGACCGGGGCTTGTCTTCGCCTACAGTCAAAACACTTTGTGAGCAGCTTGCGTACCACTGAATTTGCATGTATAACCCAGAACTTGCCTCGCAACAGGGACAGAACGTACTCTCTTCCTGAGTGACCAGACACTAAATGATAGTGTCGTACTATCAAGTTTGTCACATGATGATTTTTCGGCAAGATGATTTGGTGCTTAGCATCCTGGGGCAGCGAGGCACGACGCAGACGTCCTCCGACTCTTAGCACACCATCGATGAGGACAGGGTCTAAACTAAAGACACTACTGCTCTTCTTAACACAACTTGGCCTAGGCCCTGAGCTTGTACCTTCTTCATTATTCTTCGTCACTTTCAGACTTTCAATCTCTTCCTTGAAGTGTCCCTCTTGAACACATTTGATGATACTTTGTTCAGCGTCTTTCATCTCGATAGTAGAGATTGGCTGTATAGGTTGGCTTCCTTTCTGCTTTACTGGCTCCCTCAACGCTTGGCGGCACGCTTTACGAAGGTTGGTTTTGAACCTTAGGATCCAGGCGACGAATTTCTTAAGATCATGCCATGAAGAGAATCTGTTAAATACTTCATCGATTTTAACAGTAGCTTCTTTCGCGTGCACAGCGCCGACCGAGGTTGTTTTCTTGACTTCAGGGTCATCACTAGAAATCTTCTCAACACTGGACTGATTTGGCCACTTATCTTTCTGCTCCCACAAGAAGGACGGGCCCATTTTCCACCGGGTCGCTGTTAGAAGGGCCTCAACCTTAAGTCCCCTTGACGCATCATCGGCGGGGTTCAACTTAGTTGGGACATGTCTCCACTGGACGGGAGTAGAACCATCAAGAATTTGAGACACTCTGTTTGCCACGAAGGTGTGAAACCTTGTGTTACTGTTGGCAATGTACTTCAGCACTGATGTACTATCTGTCCAGAAGACTGATTCATCCACAGACAACTCTAACTCTCTTCTTATCATCTTGTCAAGTCTGACAGCCACAGTTGCTGCAGACAGTTCTAGTCGTGGTATGCTAATGGACTTCAGGGGGGCAAGTCTTGACTTGGCCATGAGAAGTGCACAATGGACCTGGCTTCCTTCATCTACGAGACGAAGGTAGGTGACTGCACCATAACCTATCTGCGATGCATCACTGAAGTGATGAAGTTGGCATGTAGAGATCTTCCCAAACCCGTACGGTTTAACACAGCGGTCAATGGAAAACTCTTCCAGTCGAGGGAGTTCAAAAAGCCATTCTTTCCAGCACTTCAGGCTTTCCTCTGGGATGGCTTCATCCCAACTCAGTCCTCTTCTACATAGATCCTGCAGGACAGCTTTAGCAGGTAGTACAAATGGACTAACAAAACCAAACGGGTCATACACTGAACTCACAATAGATAACATTCCACGGCGCGTTGGAGGTTTGTCCTTAAGCTTCACTTTAAATCCAAACGTGTCTGATTCCAAATTCCATCTAACACCAAGGGCCCTCTCGGTTGGCATGTCTTCACAGTCGAGTTCTTTCACAGAACTTGCCCTCTCTGACGCAGGGATAGTTGCAAGCACTTTTGGAGAGTTACACAGCCATTTGGTTAAATGGAAGCCTCCTTTCATTAACAGTTCACTGAGTTTAGGTACAAGCTTGATGGCCATACTTTCACTTTCAACTGACTTCAAACAGTCATCAACGTAGAAGTTTTTGTTCACAGTTTCAACAACATCAGGGGGAAAGGTAGCACTGTTATCCTTGGCCGTCTTGCGCAAGGCGAATCCAGCACAACTTGGCGATGATACCGCCCCGAACAAGTGAACTTTCATTCGGAAATCTTGAGGCTCCTTGTTCATATCGTTCTCAGGCCACCACAAAAAGCGCAATGAATCACAGTGATCTGGAGTAACCTGGACCTGGTGGAACATGGACTCCACATCTGACATCAGGGCTATACGTTCTTGCCTAAACCTAAGTAGCACACCAACTAAGGAGTTATTAAAGTCTGGTCCTTGCAACAGGAGGTCATTCAGTGATGTATTTGCATATTTGGCAGCACAGTCGAAGACAACTCTGGTCTTTTCGGGTTTCGCAGGGTGGAGCACGGGATGATGTGGCAAATACCACACCATACCATCAGCACGACTTAGTGAGCTGTCTGGAACCCTTTCACAGTAACCCTTGTGGAGGTAATCATCAATAACACTTGAGTACTTTCCAAACAGGTCTGGATCTCTGCAAAGTCTCTTCTTAAGAAGCTTTAACCTGTGCTCTGCAAGAGCTCTGTTGTTAGGCAATGAGGGTTGCTGTGATTTCCATGGTAACTCCATCTGGTAATGGTTTACATTCAATACAGTTGTCTGCTCCATTATCTCAATGGCTTTGAGATCTTCTCTGGACATCTGTGCTGTAGCATCAACGATAGAGTCACTGAATTCTTGTTCGCAGAACTTCTTGAACTGTTTCTCTAGTTGAATGTCTCCTTTGATCAAGTTCGCAGTGCGGCTCGCTCCGTCACTCTCGCGACCCAGGGGACCATTTACTGTCCACCCAAACACAGTCCGAACTGCATAGGGTCCTTCACCTCTACTTTGCCTGATTTCAATTGGTTCAAGGGCTCTCGCATTGTCATTGCCGATTAACAAGCCGACTTGAGCGTCCACTTGGGGTAAACAGATTCCGTGAAGATGAGGCCATCTCTCAATGTCATCCTGCCTTGGAATATCTTCTGGTGAAACTGGCAGGATGGGGGTGGAGAAGACTGTAGGCAAGTCAACAAAGGCATTTTCCTCAAGGTCACAGCGTGTTTCGAAACTAATGTAGCCGCTGAAAGAACTTCAAAAACGACGGAAACGGCCACAGGTGAAAACACACACACAAACAGGTTACGTTTCCGAAACGCGTGCCACACTCCTAACTTTAAATTTCAATATCCTCGCACTTTCTTCCCTGGTCAAACGCGTCTTTCATGATCGGGAGTGCTTTTTTCCGGATTTCGAAGTCGTAAGGGGTGAAGTCCTCTACAAATCTGACTCCATTCAGTACTTGCTTGCTTTCCTGATTCTTAGCGGCACGAAGTAGCACTCGCTTAAAAGGTCTGCTATAGAGTTTGACAATACTATTCCTCGGTTTTTCTTCGCGTTTTCTTCCAGTACGGTGGGCGTTCTCAATCTCGCCAAGGTCATCTTCGAAGCCAAGAAGTGTGAGATAATTTCGTATAATTAATAAACAGTCTTCACCATCCTGTTCAACCACACCTACCACACGAATATTAAAGTCTCTGGAATATCTTTCCAAGCGCTCCACACTCGTCTTTTCAGCTCCTCATTACATTCTTGAAAAAGGTTTCTCGTTTCAGTCAACGTTGTACTCACCGACTGCTTCATGTTACCGACTTCTTCTTCAAGCTTCTCTACTTTCGGCTTTCAATTTCATCAATCTTTGAGATAACGCTTTCAATTTTGGCAACTCGGGTGTCAGTGGTGCCTTGAAATGTAGCAAGCTCATCACTGATTTTTTGCATTTGTTGTGTGAGGTAGCTTCGAAGGGATTTCAGCTCTTCAAGGATGGCGTCACTCATGGCTGACTCTTCGTTCGTTATTTCTTCTTTCTCTCGCAGACTAGTTTTATTCTTTCTCTCTTTCTTTTCTGCTTTTCCTACAGTTTTTCCCGACCGAAGTTTTCTACCAGACATACAGCGAGTGTAATAAGAAGTAAGACTTATTTTAAGTCAAAAAATCTTGCTCAGCACGGAGCTCAACGCGACGCGTCTTCACTTCGTCGTGCACAATGCAAACAGTGACAATTGCACAATTTTTGATACAAAAAAAGAACTTTTAAGCATAATGTTCAGCTGACAAAACACTGCAGATCCGACATGAGTTTCCCTTCCGCAAATGCGTGAACAATGCAGACAGTGACAAATATCTTGACTTGACAGATTGCTATGAGATATTTAACAATTAGGATCCAAAAAGAGAGGACTCGATGATCAAAGATAAAGCATCCCCCATAAATGAGAGGCTATTTTAGGCAAGTCACCCAATTGGTCCGCTTAAATGACTCAATTAAAGGTACTGCTTGGTTTTGTTAATTGAATATGGAAAAAAAATCTACGCCTGAATTCTCTGAGAGTACTTGGTACAAAGTTTTCGGCGCTTTGAAAGAGATTTCCAAATGATATTTCTCCCTTTAATCTGTTCCGTTATTTTCAAGAATTCTGTATTATTTATTCTTTATTCCTGGTACAAAAATGCAAAAGTAACTATCTGAGATAGTTTGCCCCTCAAATAGCTGAAAAGCTAGTCGTGGCGGGGCAAGACAAGTACATAAATAACACAAGTTATCTTGTAAAAACAAAAAAACTTATTCTAATAGAAAACCTTGCAGATTGCATCTGAAACTAAATAAAACACAAAACGGCTAACTGATTTAATACAGTGCTTACTGAAGTACAATGCAAAAGATAAGAAAACCAGATATCTATGTTAAGTGTATCTATGTACCTACTTTTCTAATAATCCGGATGATTTCAATATATAGTCATCCTCCATTTCTAATATGTAAAACAGCAATTTGCGGAGAACTCTTTTGAAAGCTTTCTTTGGAAGATCCTTTATGGACTGTAACTTGGTATCTTATTCCATAGCTTTACTCCGATCAGAGAGAAAGAATTATTTTTTATTCTTGGTTTTCACATGACGTCAGAAAAAAAACCAAAACTAAATTTTTTAGTTTTTACCTTTATCAGGTAAAAGTCATTTTTAAACATATATCTGTTGGCCTGTCTTCAGCTCGGTAGACTGCTTTGTTTTGAAAATAGAAAACGGTTTTTCCGCAATGCGTGACAACGGCATTGTTTCTTGGTAACATGTTACATGCACGAAAATATCGATTCGCCTTATGTTTTGGAGTTCTGAGTAACCAATAAGTTAAGAGAAGTTGCAAGATTCCCTTGCCGATTTTTCACAGCGATGGCCGGGAATAAGGTAGGGAAGAAGAACCAGGACTCTTCTGTGTACTCTTATGCTCCGAGCAAAAAGAAAAAAGGCCCTAGGAATGAGGTTGTTCGGTACTGTCTTACTTCACGCAAACTGGAGCAACCTAAGACGAAAAAACTTAAACAAAATTCCAACACGCAGTCATAAACGCATTGAGTTGTAGGCCATTACCCGGAATTTGCGAGGAGAACTTTGGTGACACTTGTCAACCTCACTGAGACCTAATACCAGTGCTTAGCACCCCCCCCCCCCCCTACCATCGCCAATTCCACCGAGATAATTATTCAGCAATGCGATTACAAATTGACGTAAAATTGGCTTGAATCACGCTTAGCAGCTAAATAACAGTTTCTTAGCCTTTTATAACAGCTGTTCTTAACGCCGGCCGGGATATCTTGTTTTGACCAGTTGAACACGAGAAACACTGAATATATTTCATTCGTGAATAAAATATAATCAACTAGCAAATGACTTTACAGGGAATTTCGACGACCCTTTACAACTATACTACTTTTAACTGAAATGTGCTCTCAGCTTTCATGTTAAAATAATTGATACAAGTTAATGTTAGAAACTTTTTAGAATTGTATCAACAATTCAAAAACGAGTAAAGAGGGTAAGTTTCTTAAGAAACTGTGGTGCTGCGTCTGTGGGAGTATTACAAGATAATTTGGTTTTATCAACTGAGTTGATAATGTAAATTGGCCACCGTAAAGATAGTCGAAAGCTGACGTTTCGAGCGTCAGCCCTTCGTCGGAGCGAAGGGCTAGCGCTCGAAACGTCACCTTTCGAATCTCTTAACGGTGGCCAATTCACATTATCAACTCAGTTGATAAAACCAAATTATCTAACAATTCAAAAAGTTTCCTTTTTTATGGAAATAGTTCGATGCGACCGGTTTATTTTCTTATTTCAACAGTTGTGATTTTAACAGTTTCTCCTCAACGACTGAAATCATTTCCAGTCACATGTTAATACCTGTACAGAAGAAGCTCGGCGAAACCATACCATGAATCTTATAAGAGACTGCTGCTATGTTCAATATCTACCAACTGTGTCTCTGAAGTCCACCGTGTTTCACTAGCTTAGTCTTTCTTATCACTTCGGGACAAATGAAGCCCTATTTCGTTTTCCATGAACTTCACTTTCCTCGTTTTTTGATGCTTTGAATTTTTTGGTGAGAAGGACATTCACGCCACGGGGTAAAACAGGAGATAAGTGCAAAGAGCGCTTGCTTATGATATGTCGTTAGCTTTTATTACGCAAAAAATAATAGTTGGTTAACAGTACATGCGTAGTGATTTTAAGCCACCGGGAGGGAACTAGCCGACCATGGTTACAAACGACCATACGAGAGAGAGAGACGTCTAAATCGAGGCCACCAGGGATAATGTAACCTCGTATAAAAAAACTTAGCCTAACATTTCTAGAAGAACCTTTTCCTCAATATAATTTATAACTTTGCTCAGTGAAAAGTTCAAGTCCGTTATTAAAGCGAGTAATTCTTCCGACATCCTCTAAAATTACCTGAATAAAAATAATTTAGCGAAATTCGCTTAAAACGTCGAAAGGATGATCACCGTTTTACCGCATTTCTCGATTTACATAAAATACAAAACAGTTAAACAACTCACAAAATGGAAGCGCGATAAAGTGAGATTTAATTTAATTTTCATTTTAGGGAAATTTTGTTACTTTCCAACAACGAACCAAAAAAGAGATAAGTGTTACAAACTTAAAATTATTTTCTTCCAGTTTAAGCAAAGTTCTATCTTTTATTCCACAAAAGCTTTTATTATCGCCCGTGGCTTCGGATTAGACTCGCGGGAATGCGACTACGAACTAAAGTAAAGTTTGCTTGATTTAAACTTGTCGACAAACTTAGTTACTTTCCGATTGTTTGCTCCGGCTTTACACGGAAAAACCAGTTGATCGACAGTTGTAGTAAATCGGACGCTACAAATCCCAAATGGAAATTTTCCCGCGGATGCGCTCGTTCCATTTTCACGACTTTTTCTGGGAAGATAGGATCAAAGGCAATCCAATTAGACAAAAGATCTGGACACACATAAAAACTAGTAAATGGAACCTTTCAAGATCTCTGTACGTTTTTCCTGAGAAAATTTCCGTTCGGGGACGACGAACAAAGCTTTGTTAGGCGAAGCAATTACCATACAGCTGTTTCGGGAAAGGTTGTCCAAAAGAAGGGCAAGAGCGTTCGCGACAATGCCGAAAGGTAGTATGGGAGATATTCAATAAAATAAATTCAACATGTAGTGAACGCTCAGAATCGAAGATGCCACGACTGTCCAGTGAAGACCTATGGTAACGAGCTATTTGGATGAAAGAGTTCTTAGGATATAGCGTAGATGAAGTGGCAGTACGCACAAGCTTATCCATATTGAAGCTCTCTCTCGCTATCACGCTACCAAAACACGTCCAAAAACAAAGGGTTCATTAGCGATGGCCCTGCACGTGCACCACGATTTTTGGTACATTTCTCCGACTTTCTCTGCAAAGCATGACATAAAATAAGTAAGGTTAAAGTCGTCAGAATCTGCTTTCTCTGTGAATCCTAACCCTTTGTTACTAATTCATGGTCTGGATCATTTGACTGAATTTTGAAACTCACTTATATCTCAATGTCAGTAAAAAAGCGTGAGCATGTATTGCTAGCTGACGTTTTCGATAGCATTGCTGTCACGTTTTCGTTGACTCAAACTGACAGTTTACCATAATGCCTTTCGGCATTGTCGCGTACGCTTTTATGCTTCTTTTGGACAACCTTTCCCGAAACAGCTGTATATTAAAAAGAAGGTATTTTAAATGGCTGGTTTTCGAGAAAATAGGATTTTTGTCGCCGATTTGTTTTCTTCCATATCTGCCTGGAGCAAACGCGAACGCAAAACAAAAGGCCGTAGATTATTCCGGTAAGCTATCTGTGTACAAAGGACGAGGCAGCAAAACAAATACTTATAGATTGACTGTTGCTAAGAGTTTATGGAAAAAGTAACCCCACGCGCTTGGTCTTTAGACCCATGCTGCTAAAAGGCGAATATAGTCTCAACAAAGCTAACTAATACAAAACAAGTGAAACACTCCAGGGAAGTCAGGTAAACAGTATTATTCATATATCTTTTATATTATTAGCCCTTGAAGACACTTGTTTTATTCCCATACGATACTTAATCTTTCCATTATGAAGCAGCTGGGACGCACACCAGCTTTAGATATATGTGTTATTTCGCATTTTCCTGCAATCCTCGAGAATAACTTATAGTTATATTACATTCACGATTTACCGGTTTATCCAAGTAGATTTACTTTCCTCCTGACATGGAAAAGTGATTGAAGTCGTTATGTAATATTTTAAATCACAACAGTTCAAATAAGAAAATGCACCCCTAAGAACCCCTAAAGTTCCGGCACATCTAAACCAAAACCTAAACGATGAGAGTAAGTCGACTGTAGAATGCATTGCGGAATCGAATGTCGAAAGAGGCTAAGATCGCCATCAAAACAGAACTCTATATAGGATACTTTGGAATGGCCAATTTTCTCACATAGTAAGACAGTACACGTTTATTTCAGTAACATGTACGTGTTTGCTGTGACGAGTTTTCAGAATTAAACGTTAACCTAATGATTCCTGAAACCTGTTCTAGTTGTTTCCGGATTCCAACTAAACCTTAACATCACTGCTGCGTGTAGATCGAAACGTATTTACGAGAAGCTAGATTATTGTTTTACAAAAACGCAGTCAACTCTCTCTTAACGGACACCTCCTATAAGACGGAGACCTCCATAAGACAGACAACGGACACTTTGAAATGGTCAACGGACACTTGTGAGGTGCTGAATGTGACCGCAAATTACGATTTAAGGAAGAAAAATTCTTAAGTTACCAAGTACGTGACTCTTTTTAACACCAGATGTTTAATTGACAGCTCTTATCTTGTCGACGGAATACATACGGTACAAGTTAAATTTTAATCAGTCGTCATTTTGTCCCATTCAAAACATAATTCGAGGTGACAACTGAATTGTATTGTAATCTAAAACAGTTATTTTTTTTGCTTTATTGCCCGCTTTCCATCTTATAGAGTTGTCTGTTAAGAGAGAGATAATTATTACCTTAAAATTTCTGGAGCCATGTTACGTCGACTCTCTATAAGCCAGACACCTCTCTAGGACGGACAGCTGAGGCCGGTCCCGATGGTGTCCGTTTTAGGGAGAGTTGACTGTAGCTGATATTGTTTACTTTGATTTGTAAGTCCAGTTTTACCCAAAGCCTCAATAAATTAAGATCCACAGATTTGACTACTTAGATGAGAAACACTTTTAAGGGCTCTCCATATAAGCTTGATCGACAGGGCTGCTTCGGTTTCCGAGATCTCGCCTCACCACTCCTCCATTCGCAAGAATCTCGATGTGTTCATATCAGAAGCCCGGTGGGATGGAGATCTCGCGGTAACTGGGAAGAAATTTCTCCGGAATAAAGACTCCAGCCCTTGTAACCGAAACGAAACTGAATTTTTTAGACAAAATAACTTCGCTTTCGCAACATACCATACTTAAATGTATGTATTTCCACTTGAGGAGTATGCGAATTAGCTTTATTAGTAAAACTTGAAGAGTCCACACAGCTACTACAGCCAAGCTTACGTTCCACCATTTAGGTTGTGTTTCTTTGATTGCATCCCGGTCGACCGCGCTGAAATTTCCCATATGAAAACAGCAAAATTCGTCCCGGTAACCGAGCCAAACTAGCAACAGTGCTCATATGAAAAAGCCCTTAATCACCTGTTGCCCCATGCAAAGAATTGACACGCACGTGCCGATTAGCGAATAATATGGCGTTGGTGATAGTCACTTCTTTCTTACGGTCTTGTTACTATATCTTTTAATAGCCATTTGTTCTATAAAAATATATATTTAAAAACAGACAAGACTTAAGACCTAATTTAAAACCGCTTCTTCTAAACAAAGACAAAGCTTGTTTTCGAGGGTGAAGACGAACTAAGCCTCAAGTTTTGCTTCGTGATAAGAAACATCATCGCTTTCATACAATGGTATTTATCCTGTGAACAAAGTTGCATCCCATTCATTCCAGTTTACCAAGATTATAATTTTACTGTTCGGTGGCAACATGTATGATTTTAAGCAAGGCTGATTTAGAAATAATGGAATAACTGAAAATAACGACGGTTGCTATGAAGTGCACTAACCTATCCATAATTGCCTTCGAAAAATTAGCTTGTTAAAAATACCTATTTGCTTGTTTTGACTGCCAAAGCTTTGTTTTAATAGATTCCTATCCACAGGGTCTTTTTTAATTGATAATTGGAAAGTTATGTCGCTGCTCACGTAGAATAGCTCACCTTGCCCTGTGCAAAAAATTAACGATGCGAAGAAAACATTTCATTTTTAATATTACTAATTATTCAGGAGTTGGTAATGACAAACTTTCAATTGTTATAATTATTGATTTTCTTTATACCTGTCAGAAAGAGGCTGTTTTGTAAGGCTTCCGACATTAACTTGCATTGAATTATTTTTTAGAAGCAAACCCTTTTTCATGTTTAGTATTTATGAGCACATCTTGTCATTGTTTAATTCAAAATAATATCATTCTAGAGTGTCCTTGAATTACGCTGTAAACTTGGTGAGTTAATACAATCAATGCTCCAAAGACATTTCGTTTTTGTTTTATTTTAATAAAACTAAAACATGTTCAAAGTTCCTCCCGAGTTCTTGAAATTTTATGAGACATAGTGTCGAAACAATCCAATCTAAAACACCCGGTTAGAACAGCTGCCATAAAAGGCTAAGACATCGCTGTATATAGAGAGAAATTGAGTCAGTCGATAAGTCTGAATCAGGCCAACTTTAGGTTAGCTTGTACTCGCATTCCCAAGGAAATCCCCTGAGTTAACAGGGGATTGAAGCTTTGCTTAAAAAGGCGCTGTTTTGCGAGAGTTGAAGAAAATAATTCTTAGTTTGCAGTAATAATATCTTGTTTTAATAGGTCTTAGGAATGTAACAAGAATATGCTCGCATTGGAAAGCCAGCCTCTTTTTATCCTACTTTCATTTCGTCATTTGTTTAACTGTATTCTATTTTACTTAAATCGAGCAATGCCTTTAACCCATTTTAAACGTCCTTCATGCTTTAAACGTTTAAAATGAATTTTAGCAAATTATTTTCATTTAAGTAATTTTAGAGGTGGGAGAGGATAGCTTCCAAAGAATCGCTTCCTTTAATAGCGGACTTTTGCTTCAACTTGTCCGAGTACACACTATTGTAAATTACATTGTGGGCGAGGTTTCTTGGTGGACTCCATTTCAGTCGTCGCTCTCTTGTCTGGTCACTGGTATATAGCCTAGATCCCTCCAAGCGGCTTTAAATTACTACGGCCTCTAAAAAAATATAACAATTACTTTAGCTTAACAGAAAGGCAAAGATATATCTTCAGCAAGAGTCCCTTGCACCCTTCTCCTATTTCACCAGCAGAATACGGGGAGTGCGAACAAGTTTCGTCTTCCGAAGGACATGTGTAAACGAAGCTTAATATAATACCTTATTTCAAAAAATGCTTTTACCGTCGATCGCCAATTACTCCGAGATAATTCACTAGCAATGCGAGTAAAAACTACCGTAAAGCTGCCTTGATTCACACTTAGCAACTAAATTTACGCTTTCTATAATCTATAACAGTTTCTTAACTGTTATAGATTATAACTTAGCTGTTCTAAACGGGTATTTCGTCTTGACCTGTTCTCAACATTTCAATGGATAGAGCTTAAGAGTTACAAATTGCTCGCGAGAAACATTTTATGATGAGTAGCGACTAAACTTTCCCAGTTATTAGTTTATAGAAAAGATCCTTGGTAGAGGAATTTATTAAAACAAAGCTTAGGCAGTCAAAACAAGCAAATAGGTATTCTTAATCAGCTTCCAAAGGTAATTATGCAAAGGTTAGCGCCTGCTTCACTTCATGGCAATCGTCGTTATTTTCAGTTTTTCCACAATTTCTAAGTCAGCTTTTTATGAAGGGTTAGGGTTCGAGATAGTAAACTGGAAAAAACGGAAGTAATTTTGTTGACAGGTTAAATCAAGCAATATATGAAAGGAACGATGTTTCTTATACCGAAACAAACCTTGAAGCCTATTTCGTCCTCGGCTTTGAAACAAAACTTTTTCTCCGTTTAGTAGAAGCGATTTCAAATTTGCATTAAATTTAACTATAATAGTTGAAGAAGTAGATTTTTAAACTTATATACCTCTCACAAGACCATACGAAAGAAGTGATTTTTACCAGTTGCATAATCTCCGCTACTCTTCACTTGCGTGTCATTGAATTCTCTACATGTGCCAAAGGCCGGGTGATTTAAACGTTTTTTGCATCTAAGTAGTGAAATTTCTTGATCGCTTATCGATCAAGAAAGACCTGGAATCACAGATAAAACCAAACAAAATCAGTGACTGCGTTATTGCTAAATAAAATCTCTACTGATCTTGATTTTAATAGGTTTTATTGCACGTAGCACTTATGGTAAGGTTTACTTTGAATCCAAGAACAACTAGAACAGCGCTAGCTTTCAGAAATCACTAATTAGGATAACATTTCTGATTCTGAAAACGTCACAGCAAAGACATAGATGTTGTTGAAATAAGGCTGTACTTGCTTTTTATGTAAGCAAATTGGTCCTTCCAAAGGATCCTACATATAGTTCTGTTTTGATGACGATCTTAGGCTTTCAATTTCTGACATGTTTATCGCAAGTAGAATTCAATTCCGTGATACATACTACACACTTACTCTCGTTTAGGTTTTGGTTTAGATGTGCCGGAACTTTACGGGTTCTTATTTTTCACAGTAACTCAATACATTTTTCTATAACTGAGAAGTTTTTGATAGGGTTTATTTTCTTATTTGAGCTGTTGTGATTTAAGATATTACATAACGATCAATCACTTTTACATGTCGGGAGAAAACTATATCAACTGGGATTAACCGGTAAAGGACGAATGTGATGACTAGAAGTTAATCGAGGATTGTTGAAACACGCCAAAAAAGTAAGGGTGAATTTCCACGTCAAGCAAATTCTTCTGACGTTCCCAAAACATATAAAAACCATTTTACCATTACAAACTGACAATTATTTTTTTTAAATCCCCCTAAACAGTGCCCTATTAAAGAAGGCTTTAATCCCTTATTCCACAAAAGCTTTTGCCATCACCCGTTAGCTCAGAGTAATTCCCTGGGAATATGAGAAAAACTCACCAAAAGATAGCCTGATTCAGACTTATCGACTAACTTAGGTACTTTCTATAACAGCAATTAATTAGCCTTTTATGGCAGCTGTTCCAAACGGGTAACTGGGTGGCCTTTTTTGAGAGTATGTTTCCCCAAATTTCAAGGGGTCCTCAGAAAACTTTGAATAAGTCTTAGTTTGTGAATTAAATAAAACCAGCTAAGAAATTAGCTCAGAGAATTGATAGTATTAACACAATAAGTTTGCAGCGTAATTCAAAGACACTCTAAAATGATATTTCCAATTAAACAATAACATAATTTGCCGATAACTACTCAAGATGGAAAAACTGTTTCCTTCTAAAGTAATTCAAGGTGGGTTGATGTCGGAAACTTTCGAAAACAGTGCCTTTTTGACGGGTATTAAGAAAATCAATAACAATTCAAAATTTGTCCTGGTCAATTTTTGAATGATTAGTAATGTTTACAGTTAATTGTTTTCTTCGCATCGTTAATAAGTTTTGCACAAGGTAAGACAAATTGTCTATATTTTTCAGAGTTTAAACTCACAATAATTATCTTTCAAAGAACATCAACCATAACAATTTAGTAGCCCTACGTGAGCAGGGACTAAACTTTCCCAGTTATCAATAAAAAAAAGATCCTTGTGATAGGAATCTATTAAAACAAAGCTTTGACAGTCAAAACAAGCAAATGAGTATTTCAACATGCTTATTTTTCAAAGGCAATTATGCAAAGGTTTAGTGCCTGCTGCACTTCATAGCAACCGTCGTTAATTTCAGTTATTCGACTTTTTCTAAGTCAGTCTTGTTTCAAACCATACATATCGCGCCGAAGAGTAAAATCATCAACTTGGTAAACTG